>JARHVA010005720.1:980000-1123521 GCA_037957365.1 Torreya grandis
CAAAATTTATAAATTGAATAGAAGATGATATGATTTAATAGCTATATGTGATTAAATACATTATTCTCCCCCTTAAATTTTATTATATAAAGTGAATTACTAATTATAAATTATATCTAAAACCATAATAAGTAGTTGTGAAAGGCCAAATGCTATGATCATATGCTTTGTACTATGACAAACTAACAATTAAAAGAATCATTTCTATTAATAAATTTGAGTTGTCTAATCATTAATATCAATAAATATAATTAAGTCTTAAGGAGGAGTTAAAGAGTTAAAAAATATAATTCCCATCAAAGCTATAAAATATCATAAAATTAATTACTATTATAATTTAATCCAACATGTTGTTTAAGAAAGTGGTAGTGGCCACTAGTTCAAATATGATGATCATGATATTTAAGATAGTCATAATATTTAAAATAATTTTCTTTTTTTTTTAAATAAATTAACTGAAAATGTTCTTTTTCTCTATGTAACAACTCTAGAATAAAGTAAAGGGAAATATGGTGAAATCAATGCAGTGAATTATCTCACTATATTGGACAATTAATTCATTAGTCTATTACAATGGTTTGAGCATCATCTTTCTCTCTCCATTCCATTTTTGAGTAAATAGAAGTTGCATGTTTCTCATTTTGTATATAAGAGACTAAAACCCCATCAAAAAAGTTAAGAATTATAATGATTGAAGGAGTTAATTAGGTTTTGGATAACAAGTCCTCATATCTATAAGATTAAGTATTAACAAATGTGTGTTAATAAGGGCTTTCATATCAAACATATTGGAAATATATAAATGGAATGATGGGTGTTATATGTTGGAATATGTATTTATATGTATCTTGATACATATATAAGTTCATATATATGATATGTTGGGTTCTTTAGTATATATTATGTGTATATGTGTGTGTACATGTACGTGCATGCATGTGTGCATGTGTGTGTGCATGCATGCATGTGTAAATGATATCACTAGTTTAAATTTTCCTAAATAGGAAGGATATGTTTCAAATCAAAAAATATTTTAAAAAAGATTTAACCTATTCTAATTCATTTTAATGTTGAAACTAAGAACTAAAAGAAGTATTATGTATATTCATTCAGCCCAATAATATGGACCCATGAAAAAAATAATGTATAATATTATTTTGTGCCTTTAATAATATTTCTCCTATTTTATAATTTTATTTATAATGGTTAGCTACTCATTCTTGGTAATTATCCATGTTTTTAAAAATGGGCAGCCACCCATTGTCAATGACTTGTCTATATTTTTTATAATTGTCATCTACCATTTCTAAATATGTTTGTCTTGATAAAACACTAATTCATGTAGTCACCCAAAATAAAAAAGTTATGTTTGGATATAAAATATTTATTTTTATATTGAAATTAGGAACTACATGAATTCTTATTCCTAATACACAAATCAACACATTATGGATATGTAAGCAACCCATACATGGTCCCATGTGAATAAGAATATGGAGAAAGAATTTATTCTCAATAAGTATACTAATTTATCACCATGAGCTTCCCAACGTATTTGGAATTGGTGGATTCACTTTTTTTCCTAAAAAAGGATAACCTCAAAGATATATTTCCATTTATTAACTTAAAATTTAATTTCTTTTATTATACCATTTAAGTCCTTAAACACATATATCAAATGACCTAAAATTGGAATAAAAAGTGTTTCGTAAATTATATGCTTTATTCTTTGAGTTATCAGAGACCACTCTCTTCCATATATCAAACATGAATAAAAAAGGCTTCATTTTTTATTAGGAAGGCTCATGAAGTTTATTTTTAAATATACTTGTATAAAATATTCAAGTATGAGGTAGTATTTGGAATGAAACATCTCTTAATGTAATGTTGCATCATGTGAAATATTTATTTAAGGAGTTACATAACAACTACCATATGGCATTAAAATAAATTTTTAGGTTTCACATTCCAAAGAAACTTATAATGAGTGGGTGCTTATAATAGAAAATTAATTGGGTTACTACCATTATTTCCCTATTTCATTGTAGTGGTGTTTTTATATCTATTATCAGAACAACTATTTTATGCAATTATTATACAAAAAAATTATGTTAACTTAGGATCTAAACATTGTTCTTTATATATTTAGTATATAATAATGTTAATCTTAACCTATAATTTTTTTGAGGAGATGATCATTCGTAAAACAAAAATTAACACTAGGTTTTTAGTGATAACACTTAAATATATAAGGATGTCACCTATATAGTACTAAACAAGAGATGTATTTAACTCTTCAGAATAATTTAAAAAGAAATTATCTAAGTATTGATTATTATTCTGTATATATCTATCAAAAACATTTATTACAAGATAAAACAATTTATTAAAAAGTGTTTAATCAATTGTATATTTTCATCTAGTGCTCAAAGACTAAATTCATCCATATATTAGACATGAATAATAAAGGACTCATTCTTAAAAAAGAAGGCCTATAAGTATAAATGACACCAGTCTACCAAATATAATTATATATAACATTGAAGTATGAGGTAGTCTTATGAATAAATCACCTCATACTAGAATTTTGTATACCATTAAGTATATTTTGAATGATGTAAATGGATTGGTTTAGTATTGTTTCATGATTTCTTCTCACTATACTAGTTCCTAGTTTTCATGTGTGTGTGTGTGTGTGTGTGTGTGTGTGTGTGGGTGTGTGTGTGTGGGTGTGTGTGTGTGTGTGTGTGTGTGTGTGTGTGTGTGTGTGTGTGTGTGTGTGTGTGTGTGTGTGTGTGTGTCTAAAACTTCACATTACCCAAACCATGTATCTCTTCATTAAAATTACTCAACTCCTCCAGAAGCTAAGAATTTTTTCGAGGGTTTTACATTTTTAGGTGTAGATAAGGGATAAGGCATATTTAGTTGGAGTGAAGGAAAATTTATTTAGAGTAGAGGTAGTTGTAATTTAAGGAGTGGAGGGAGGTTTAACCAGGAATCATGGTTCTTAAGTAAGTTTCCATAAAATACCAACTTCAAAAGGATTAAAAAAATTGTATTTGATTCATAAATTTTAGAGATTCATGAAAAAAAATATTTTTTATAATGTGTTTATACTTTCTTATGTTTTTATATGTTTCTTGATTTGCATTTTTATGGCAACCTAGAACATGCATTCATATTTTTCATATATTTATAAATTATTTAGTTGATTCACATGGTTTTAGGTTTTGTTTTAAATGTGATGGTGGTTTGTGTAATATTATTCTATGAGATGATGTGTTTTTCTTTATTTTGGGTGTGATTGATTGATATTCATAAAAATTATTACATTATAAGGTTTAGCCTTGCTGTTTGTTTTCATGTTTCATGTATGACAATTTCCATTGATTTTATTAAGGACTATTTTTTTTTCACACCAACTCTTAATTTTAATTTCATGTTTTTACAAGATAACCCCAAATCTTAATTTGAATTTCATGTTTTTACAAGATAACCACAAGGGATTGTTAATTCCAAAATGCATTAATATAGGGTTTTACATTGTTAGTTTTACTCAAGAGACTATACTTTCATTATATTAGTGTTTTATCTTACTCAATTATTGAAGAAAATATAAGATTTTTATTGTCTAGTTCAAAATGTAATAGTGATGTTGGCACCCTAGTATTTTTTTCATAGATTTCAATCATTATATTTTATAGGTAAATGATAAATTTGATGTTATTGTTAAACTATAATTCTTAATTAAATCATAGTTGGTCTCTTAGTTAAAGTTTTGTTTGTTCATATTATCTATAAATAAGTAGATCAAATATTACCTTATTACAAATCAAAATGTAAATGCAATGTGTATTTATGTCTCTTATATTTTTTATGGATTTATGGCTCTTATATTTTATGTTGATTTATGGCACTTGTATTTTTTTTTGTTTATTTAGGGATTTTGTATTATTAAGTGCATTTATGAAACTTATTTTCTTGGGATATAAGGCTCTTTATGTTATTTTTATTTATGGAACTTATATTTAATGTGGATTCAGGTATATTATATTTTAAGTGGATTTAGGGATTGCATAGTTTATGTGTATTTATGGCACTTATTGTTTTATAAAGATCTTATATTTTTCATGTGGATTAAAGGCTATTTTATTTTTTGGTGATTTAGGGATCTTGTATTTTACGTGGATTTATGACACTTGTATTTTTTGTGTATTTAGGGATCTTATATTTTATGTGTATTTATATCACTTATATTGTATGTGTATTTATATCTCTTATATTCTATGTGGAGTTATGGATCTTGTATTTTTTTGGGGGGATTTAGGGATCTTGTATTTTTATAGATATATTATTATTAAAACTTCACATAGACAAAACTTATAATAATTTTTTATAAAAATTCACATAACCATAAAAGTTATAATAATCTGTTGAAAAACTTCTTATAACCCTATCCAAAATATATCCCAACCCTCTTAATATTAGTTTGACTTATGAAGGTATGGTTAGATATTATAATATCTTCAATAAAATTATTCACTTCATTCAAACATTAACCAATTTGGTGTTTGTTGGGTGAATATTTTGTCGTCAACTAACTGATGACAAAATAGGTATATCAACCATAACATAGGGAGATTTACACCATGAAAAGTGTGGGTTTACTAGTTCTGGACGAGGTAAATCTCTCCTCTCATCAAGGGGAGGTTCCCTATAAATATTTATACACTGGATATATATATATATATATATATAATTAAGCAAAAAATAACACATGGGGTGGTATAACAACATCTACCTCTCTTTTTTCAGAGGTAATGTATAAAGAACAAAAGAGGGAAATTCTAGTCCTTAGCTAACAACATTCCTCTTCTTTTAGGAATGGTATCAAATGAGAAGTGGAAAATAACCTAAAGTAACAAAGTCCACAAGGACACTCACATAAGCACAAAGTCTTCATAGCCTCCTTCATCGATTCAAAACAAACGTAATCGTAGAATGAAATGAAGCACAAAGTCTTCACCTAAAACTACAAAAGATAAAAGGATCACAAAGGTAAAATTAGCCCAATGTCTCTCTTCTACCTTTTAGAAATGCCCTTAGATAATATCAACACACCCACTTTGCTTATTAAATCAGATAAACAAGATATTACCAAGAAAAAAGACAAAAATTGTTACCTAAATAACACAGATAATCTCAACACAAAGTCTGAAATAAACTTGTTTCTCATTCATTCAACAAAATATGATTTACAAGTTTGAGCACAAAGTCTCAAATAAGTGTTTCAATTTCAGGAGAGTTTTTTCTCTCAATTATCCAAGATCTATTTACAAAAGAGGTCTCCACTATATATAGGGAGAAATCCTCAAATTTTAGAAAATGTTAAAATACAAAAATATCTCAGTCAAAGATGACTCATCTTTGACTTTGAGATATTTTTCCAAACTTTTTACATGTAATTACATATTACAAAATTGCATGCACTTTTCACAAAACAAAAGTGCATAAGGAAAGAAGAAGAGAGAAGGGGAAAAAGTTTTAGTTCTTACTACTAGACTTCTCGTACATAGCAATGGATGCCTAAATTCCTAAATTGTCTAGTGTAACAGTGTTCTTGGAGATGACTCTGGCTCTGATTAAAGCATCCTTCAATGCTATGATGGACTTAGCATGACCAGCTAATCTAGATTTTTGATTATCCAGAGTCAGTCGAGTATCCAAAATATTGTCCACAGAGGTCATTGAGAAGGCTTTTCTACAAAATCTCTTTGAATCATCTCTTTAAAAACTTGGATCATTTCTTCAGCTAAGAGAAATTGGCTATCTCTAGAAGTGAGGTCGCAGGGTAGTTCTTCTAGCTTATTGAGTAGGCATGTGTCGCTCTTCTCACTAGCATCCCTAGAAGCTTTGAGATCCTTAATTAAATCCTTGAGTACCTAGATACTGAAGATCATTGACTCTTTCATTTCAACATAAGAGTCTTTATTGGAGATGACACTGATAGATATCCTTCATCTCTCTCCATTTGCTAAGATCTTTTTCTAAACTATCAACCTCTTGAGAGATAAGAGAGACTAGGTCATCTAATTCTGCCCTCACCTTTCTCATCTTGTCTATCTTCTCTACAACCTCTGTAAGCAAGGAAACTCCCTGAGTATGCATTTTTTCAATGTAGTCTTCCAGGACTTTCCCCTTCAAGTAAGTTTTCTCTGCGTTTTGAATGACAGGGTCATCTACGGAGAAGGCCTCTAGAGTTGCCGCTTTAGGGGGAATAGTGAACCTCCTTATTACAGCCATCAGTTGCTCTATCTTGGCCTTGTAATAATCTTTCATTTACTTTTCTTGATCAAATTTTTGGACCATGATGTCCATAGTAGACTGAAAATCACTTTTCGCACCTTCGTGAGTAACTTTGCCAAGTTCAACATGAGAGATGGAATAGCTATTCATTTTGAAACCCTCAAGGGTTGCATCTTATGGAGGCTTGGTAATTTCCAAAAAAAATTGTCCTTTTTCCTCGACCAATTTTGAGAGGATCCTTAGCCTCTTATGAGCCTTAGCTTTGACCGGCACTATTTTGTGACAGTCAAAATCATCTAGAGAGATGGCTAACTTCTTTATTTTGGGTGTGAATGTTGATATCCAAGGTGGGAGAGGAGTACCTATTGTAGCCATAGTTCCCTCAATTGGCATTATTATGGTAGCTTCTACACTGCTAGTGGTGACAGTGGTCACAGTTGGAGTAACAGGCGAAACTGTATCAACCACCGATTTTGGCTCTTGTGCAAAACTTTCTCCCAAATTGAAAGAAGGAGATGACAAACTAGGAATGGACCTAGAGGAGTGAGGAGTACCTTTAGAAGCACCTTGAGGATCACCAAATATAACCCTAGAAGGAGAGGCAGCTCCAAAAGAGGGAACACTTATAGGAGAGAGAGGAGAAGGGGAAGCCACAAGAGATTGAGGTGGAGAAGGAGAAACGCTCTTAAGTAGTTGTGCTTCTTTTTTTGAAGGCAGAGGTTTAGTGCTTGGTTGTCCTGATGGCCAGTCATCTGTCTCCATTGGTTGAGCTGCTTGTTCTTGAGAACTCTATTCTACAACCCTTTTAGCCACTGCTTTCGACTCCTCAGTAGTCTTTGGTTTTTTAGAAATAAAAATGATTCTAGGCTTGTGAGGCCTAGAAGGGGAAGGAACATCACCTTTGTTTTTGGTCCTGTTCTCTACCTTCTTCTTCATCTCTACTTGGACTCAGCCTCAGATCCTGTGATAAATTCTTTTAGGATGATCCTTTTGGCTGCTAACTAATCATTGGTGTTAGCCAATATTGGTTCAAATCTTTTTCTTAGAGAAGTTAGTTCCTTCTGAGACCATTGAGTTGGAGGAAGAGGGGAGCCAACAACTTTTTCAGCTAGGTACCTACTATTGATAATGTTCTTATCATCAACCAGACTAGAGGGGATCTCTACAAGCCCCAAATATTCAATTTTCTCAAGGGTCAGCCTGCAATAGTCCATCTTTCTAATTTATTTGGCCATCCTCAGGTCAATCTAGATGTCTTCAATCATGGGATCATGGAATTGAGTCTTCTACCTAATTTTGTCCTTGACTCCCCTATAGTCAAATTTGTCTCTTCTCTTGAACTATTTCAGGGTGACCATCTACATCTCTATTTCCATGACTTTGGCTTTGGCTGCTGTCGCAATAGAGTACCTACCAATTTTGATTGGAAACCTAAAACTTGGCTTTTTGAGCTCCATTTGTCTAGTATGCATGATAACCAATTATCGGTAAATCTCCATCAAAACTAATTTATCAGAAGGAAATTTGTGGAGCATATAGGGGTAGCCTTGGAAAAAGCCAACCTAAAGATAGTAGAAGGTGAGAAATTGGAGGAACATACATTCATAATCATTAACGACTGTCCAAGCCTTGTCTGATACTCTTTTCTGTTCAAGCCGAGGGTCGAAGAGGCATAAAAATATAGCAAAGAAAGCATCATTTTCCCTTTTGAAATGGTGGGTTGACCCTTAAAGCGCTAGCTGGGGGTAATATGAGTAGACTGGGGTGGTCTTTCTATCCTCTTCAGTTGTTAAACGTGGGAAGTTCTGCATCGAAGTAGCTATGTACATAAGGTACGAGGTCATATAAAACTTAGAAGTTTGCACCTTGGTTAGCTATTCATGAAGGCTGTTGCTAATTTGTTCACCCCAAAAGATGACCTAGTTACCTTAAAAGATGATATTAATGAATGGGTACATCCATTCATGGAACTATGAGGAATATGGGAGGCCTCACACTCTGCTAAGAAAAGTGATTAAGTCACCAACTTCTTCAATGAAGTCACTCCTTGAGAAGTTTTGCAGCCATCTGGATAGACTAGAATTGGGTGCCCTCAGCCACCTATTATTCATCACTTTCTTTTCCCTCTTAGGGTCTTTGTCGTACTCCTTTTAGGATTCTACGAAGTTGATCTTCGTTACTTCAGTAGCTGGAGGGCACATGAAGACTTTGTCAATGAATTCGAGATCCAGCTAAATTATCACATTACTGTTGGCATCTAAGACTGACCTTGTCTCTTTATTCTAGAAGTGGGCACATTAGAGGATGAATTCTATATGATGTGCTGCCACTAAAAAAGTAGCAACCAAGTGGATGTTGCTTTCAACAATCTTTCTTATTTCAGAGCTTGGGTTCGTCACCTTTGTTCGAGCCACAAACTTAGCCATATCCACATGGCCAATTTTGGTGTCCCAAATGTCATCGACATTGGAGGTGACTGAAGTGATCGGGAAGACACCATGGTATTTGTACTTCATCATCCTTGCCTTTTTGGGAGATGTTTCTGACATTGGAATTGGTCTCGACAAGATGGGTGTTGATGAGCAAGAGCCTTCAAAGAGAACTGGAAAGTTGCACGCACTATGAGATTAAATCTACCAAAATGCATTTCAACTCATTTGTCAGATCACCCAAATGTAAAAGGCAGGAGGAGAGGAGGAAGAATGAGAAGAAATGAGGCCCAAATCAGATTATATGGGGTGAAAAACAACCCCAACAACTCATCGTGTGTGGTAATAAATGTTACACACAGAAACTGAGGCATGCATGGGTGGCAAAATTTTCTGCCCTTGCATGTTCGGGTTGGTTCAGATGTAGGGGCGGCAAAAATTGCTGCCCTTTTAGGTTAAGATGTAGGGGCAATAAAATTTGCCACCCTTGCAAGAAAAATGTAGGGGCGGCAAAATTTGCCGCCCTTACATTGTAAAGGTTAAAAATGCATTGGCAGCAAAATTTGCCATCTGTGCATGAAAACGGAAGAAAAGACCAACTCTAAAAGAGGCATAAATTGGTCCTCTAAACATATCGAGACCGTAATGATTTTGATGTTTTTTGGGGGAAAATGGGATGAAAAACATTACAAATTTCCAATGGTATCACCTGGACCAAAATGAGAATGAGGAAAACCTGTCTCGAAAAAAAACTTAGAGAGATGAAAGATGAAACGAACAAGTTTTGTAGGGGGGTTGTTCCAAAAATTGAGCTAAAAATTTTTTTTGGGTGAATATTTTGTCATCAACTAACTAATGAGAAAATGGGTATATCAACCACAGCATAGGAAGATTTACACCATGAAAAGTGTGGGTTTACCAGATCTGGATGAGGTAAATCTCTCCTCTCATCAAGGGGAGGTTCCCTATAAATATTTATACACTATATATATATATATATATATATATATATAATTAAGCAAAAAATAACACATGGGGTGGTATAACAGCATATACCTCTCTTTTTTAGAGGTAATATATAAAGAACAAAAGAGGGAAATCCTAGTCCTTAGCTAACAACATTCCTCTTCTTTTAGGAATGGTATCAAATGGGAAGTAGAAATCACCTGAAGTAACAAAGTCCACAAGGACACTCACGTAAGCACAAAGTCTTCTGTAGCCTCCTTCACTGATTCAGAACAAATGTAACCATAGAATGAAATGAAGCACAAAGTCTTTGCCTGAAACTACAAAAGATAAAAGGATCGCAAAGGTAAAAGTAGCCCAAAGTCTCTCTTCTACCTTTTAGAAATGCCCTTAGATAATATCAACACACCCACTTTGCTTATTAAATTAGATAAATAAGATATTACCAAGAAAAAGGACATAAAAACTATTTCCTAAATAACACAGATAATCTCAACACAAAGTCTGAAATAAAGCTGTTTCTCATTCATTCAACAAAATATGATTTACAAGTTTGAGCACAAAGTCTCAAAAAAGTGTTTCAATTTCAGTAGAGTTTTTGCTCTCAATTATCCAAGATCTATTTACAAAAGAGGTCTCCATTATATATAGGGAGAAATCCTCAAAATTTAGAAAATATTAAAATACAAAAATATCTTAGTCAAAGATGACTCATCTTTGACTTTGAGATATTTTTTTGAACTTTTTACATGTAATTACATATTACAAAATTGCATGCACTTTTCACAAAACAAAAGTGCATAAAGAAAGAAGAAGAAAGAAGGGGAAAAAGTTCCAGTTCTTGCTGCCAAACTTCTTCAGATGAGCATCATACATAGTAATGGATGCCTAAATTCCTAAATTGTTTGGCACAACCATGTTCTTAGAGATGACTCTGGCTCTGATTAAAGCATCCTTCAATGCTATGATGGACTTAGCATGACTAGCTAATCTAGATTTTAGATTATCTAGAGTCAACTGAGTATCTAAGATATTGTCCACAGAGGTCATTGAGAAGGCTTTTTCTTCAAAATCTCTTTGAATCATCCCTTTAAAACATTAGATCATTTCTTTAGCTGAGAGAAATTGGTTATCTCTAGAAGTGAGGTCACAGGGCAGTTCTTCTAGCTTATTGAGTAGGCCTATGTCGCTCTTCTCACTAGCATCCCTGGAAGCTTTGAGATCCTCAATTAAATCCTTGAGTACCTAGATCTTAAAGATTAGTGACTTCTTGATTTCAACATAAGAGTCTTTGCTGGAGATGACATCGATAGATATCAAGGTACTCTTCTTCAGATCCTTCATCTCTCTCCATTTGTTAAGATCTTTTTCTAAACTATCAACCTCCTAAGAGATAAGAGAGACCAGGTCATATAATTCTGCCCTCACCTTCCTCATCTTGTTTATCTTCTTTGTAACCTCTGTAAGCAAGGAAACTCTCTGAGTATGCATTTTTTCAATGTAGTCTTCTAGGACTTTCCCCTTCAAGTAAGTTTTCTCTATATTTTGAATGACAGGGTCATCTACGGAGAAGGCCTCTAGAGTTGCCGCTTTAGGGAAAATAGTGAACCTCCTTATTACTACCATCAGCTGCTCTATCTTGGCCTTGTAATAATCTTTCATTTCTTTTTTTCGATCAAATTTTTGGACCATGATGTCCATAGCAGACTGAAGATCACTTTTCGCACCTTCGTGAGTAACTTTACCAAGTTCAACATGAGAGATGGAATAGTTGCTCATTTCAAAACCCTCAAGGGTTGCGTCTTGTGGAGGCTTGGCAATTTCCAAAAAAAATTGTCATTTTTTTTCAACCAATTTTGAGAGGATCCTTGGCCTCTTAGGAGCCTTAGCTTTCACCGGCACTATTTTGCCAAAGTCAAAGTCATCTAGAGAGATGGCTAACTTCTTTATTTTGGGTGTGAATGCTGACATCTAAGGTGGGAGAGAAGTACCTATTATAGCCATAGTTCCCTCAGTTGGCATTATTATGGTAGCTTCTACACTGCTAGTGGTGACAGTGGTCACAGTTGGAGTAACAGGCAAAACTGTACCAACCACCGATTCTGGCTCTTGTGTAGAACTTTCTCTCAGATTGAAAGAAGGAGATGACAAACTAGGAATAGACCCAAAAGAGTGAGGAGTACCTTCAAAAGCACCTTGAGGATCACCAAATATAACCTTAGAAAGAGAGGCCACTCCAGAAGAGGGAACACTAATAGGAGAGAGAGGAGAAGGGGAAGCCATAGGAGATTGAGGCAGAGAAGGAGAAATGCTCTTAAGTGGTTGTGCTTCTTTCTGTGAAGGCAGAGGTTTAGTGCTTGGCTGTCCTGATGGTTGGTCATTTGTCTCCATTGGTTTAGCTGCTTATTCCTGAGAACTCTGTTTTACAACCCTTTTAGCTACTACTTCTGACTCCTTAGTAGTCTTTGGTTTTTTAGAAACAAAAATGATTCTAGGCTTGTCAAGCCTAGAAGGGGAAGGAACATCACCTTTATTTTTGGTCCTATTCTTTGCCTTCTTCTTCATCTTTGCTTGGTACTCAGCCTCAGATCTTGTGATAAATTTTTTCAGGAAGATCCCTTTAGCTGCTAACCAATCATTGGTGTTAGCCAATATTGGTTCAAATCTTTTTCTCATAGAAGTCAGTTCCTTTTGAGACCATTGAGTTGGAGGAAGAGGGGAACTAGCAACCTTTTCAGCTAGGTACTTGATATTGATAATGTTCTTATCATCGACCAGACTGGAGGGGATCTCTACAAGCCCTAGATATTCAATTTGCTCAAGGGTCAGCCTGTAATAGTCCATATTTCTAATTTCTTCAGCTGTCCTCAGGTCGATCTAGATGTCTTTGATCATGGGCTCATGGAATTGAGTCTTTTGCTTGAATTTGTCTTTGACTCCCCTATAGTCAAATTTATCTCTTCTCTTAAACTATTTTAGGGTGACAATTTACATCTCTATTTCCATGACTTTGGCTTTGGCTACTATTGCAGTAGAGTACCTACCAATTTTGATTGGAAACCTGAAACCTGGCTTTTTGAGTTCCATTTGTCTAGTATGCATGACAACCAGTTATCAACAAAGCTCCATCAAAACTAATTTATCAAAAGGAAATTTGGGGAGCATATAGGGGTAGCCTTGGAAAAAGCCAATCCAAAGATAGCAGAAGGTGGAAAATTGGAAGAACATACACTTGTAATCATTGACGACTGTCCAAGCCTCGTCTGATACTCTCTTTTGCTCAAGCTAAGGGTCGAAGAGGCATAAAAATATGGCAAAGAAAGTGTCATTTACCCTTTTGGAATGGCAAGTTGACCCTTGAAGCACCAGCTATTGGTAATATGAATAGACCGGGGTGGTCTCTCAATCCCCTTCAGTTGTTAAACCTAAGAAGTTCTGCATCGAAGTAGCTATGTACACAAGGTACGAGGTCATATAAAACTTAAAAGAAGTCTTCACCTTGGTTAGCTATTCATGAAGGGCATTGCTGATTTGTTCACCCCAAAAGATGACCTTCTTACCTTGGAGGATGATCTTAATGAATGGGTACATCCATTCATGGAACTATGAGGAAGATGGGAGGCCTCGTACTCTGCTGAGAAGAGTGATTAAGTCACCAACTTATTCAATGAAGTCACTCTTCAGGAAGTTTTGCGGCCATCTAGATAGACTAGACCTGGGTGCCCTTGGCCACCTATTAGTCATCACTTTCTTTGCCCTCTCAGGGTCTTTGTCATACTCTTTCTGGGCTTCTATGAAGTTGATCTTTATTACTTCAGTAGCTGGAGGGCACATGAAGACTTTGTCGATGAATTTGGGATCCAGCCAAATTATCACATTACCACTAGCATCTAAGACTGACCTTGTCTCTTTGTTGTAGAAGTGGGCACATTAAAAGATGAATTTTGTATGATGTGCTGCCATTAGAAAAGTGGCAACCAAGTGGACATTGCTTTCAACAATCCTTCTTATTCTGGAGCTTGGGTTTGTCACCTTTGTTCGAGCCACAAACTCGGCCATATCCATGTGGCCAATTTTAGTGTCCCAGATGTTGTTGACATTGGAGGTGACTGAAGTGATCGGGAAGACACCCTGGTATTTGTACTTCATCATCCTTGCCTTTTTGGGAGACATTTTCAACATTGGAACTAGTCTCGATAGGATGGGTGTTGATGAGCAAGAGCCTTCAGAGAGAATTGGAAAGCCGCATGTGCTTCGAGATTAAATCTGCCAAAACACACTTCAACTCATTCATTAGATTGCCCAAATGCAAAAGGCAGGAGGAGAGGAAGAAGAGTGAGAAGAAATGAGACCCAAATCAGATTATATGGGGTGAAAAACAACCCCAACAACCCACTACATGTGGAAATAAATACTGTACATGGAAATTGAGGCATGCATGGGCAGCAAAATTTGCTGCCATTACATGTTCGAGTTGGTTCAGATGCAGGGGTGACAAAAATTGCTGCCTTTGTAGGTCAAGATGTAGGGGTAGCAAAATTTTCTGCCCTTGCAAGAAAAATGTAGGGGCGGACAAATTTACTACCCTTACATTGCAAAGGTTAAAAATGCACTGGCAGTAAAATTTGCCGTCGGTGCATGAAAATAGAAGAAAAGACCAACTCTGAAAGAGGAAAAAATTGGTCCTCTAAACACATCAAGATCATAATGATTTTGACATTCTTTGGGAGAAAATGGGATGAAAAACATTACAAATTTCTAATGGTATCAACTGGACCAAAATGAGAATGAGGAAAACCCGTCTCGAAAACAAACTTAGAGAGACGAAAGATGAAACAGACAAGTTTTGTAGGGGGTTGTTTCAAAAATTGAGCTAAGCTAATTTTGGAAACAACAGCTGGCTCCTACTGGGGAACTTTCATTAATCAAAATGATCAATGGGAGTAGAAACCAGTCTCTAAGTGCCTTCATCCAAGTCATTGGGCTACAGAGTCAAGCTAAAAATGAAAGAAAAATAGACAAAATGTAAAAACTGTACATATATACAAATGGACTTATCCAAGCCTCAAAGATTGAACAGCTTCAGATGTTTCCCACTATGAGGAAGAGCGAATGGCATTTCATCTTGTTATTCTAGCAAGAATCTAGCTTCACCATAGAGCTGTCGAATAGTGAACGGGTCTCTCCATAGGGAGTCAAATTCGCCATACATCCTTTTTGGGTCTCACCTCTTGTCCCACAACAAGACTTGATCTCTAACTTAGAATTCATGAACCTTAGCTTTTTTATCAAAAAATGCCTTTACCTAGTTCTAATGCTCCGTAATCTGATCCACTATCATGGCTCATCGCTCATTCAGCTCGATCAGACACATGATCCTTTTGTCGACTGAGCTTTTGAAAGTTGAGTCCTCGATTACTTTAGTTAACCTGAGCGTTGGTAGTTTAAGGGTGATGGGAATTTCTGCATTCAATCCATATAGAAGATGGAAAGGTGACATACCTATAGCCCTTTTGGGTGTTATCCTATCTGCCCACAAAGCATCATATAGTGCTTTGTGCCATGTTCTTTGATTGTCATCTACCAACTTCTTGATAAGAGTGACCAGGTTCTTATTACTCGATTCTGCTTGGCCATTTCTTTGAGGAAAATAATTTAAGTGTGGGATAAGGTAATCCCATAATAAAAACAAAATTGAGTAATTTTATGTGATGAAAAATAGGCCGCATTATCTGTTACAATCTTTAGTGGGACCCCAAATCTTGAGATGATATTTTCTTTAAGAAAACTACACACCACTTCAGACGTAGTGTGCTTGGTTGGGATGGCCTCCACCCACTTAGTAAAATAATCCATTGCCATGAAGACATAATCATGTCCAGCACTTGAAGATGGATTGACTATGCCAATGAAGTCAATACCCCACTATAAAAATGGTTCCTTGATTACTACTGGCTTAAGAGGCAATGCAGGTAGCTTAGGCTTTTCAATGAACTATTGTCACAATTCACACCTATGCACCCATCTGTAGGCATCCTAGAATAGCGTCAGCCAATAATACCTTGCTCATAGAATTTTGTGTGCTATCATTGGTGTAGAAAAATGCCCTCCACAAGCTAGATTATGGAAAGACTCTAAGAATTTTTCTTATTGCACCTTATCAACACAATGAAGAAATGCCCCATCCAAGTTTCTCTTGTAAAGACCATTGTCCCACAGAACATAACCGACTGCTTTTAACTTAACATTCCATTTCTCTTTAAAAGAAAGATGAGCAAGACACCATATATTAGAAAATGAGCAATGTCAGAATACCACTCATTAGTAGTTGCAACAAAAAGGACCGTAGGCACGCCTTTGATCTCTACTTCTTCATTTTCTACTTTATCCGAAATGTTGTTGGTGATCAAATAGTAAAGATCCTTCCCTCATACTAGCTTGGTAGGTTTGAAATCCAGATCAAATTCTTGAGTCTTGGCAATCCAGTTACCTCTCTGCATACCAAACTCCTATTGAGTCAAGATTGATTTTACTATTGTGTCTGGTACAAGAACTTCAGTGTGAAAATTCAAGATATAAAACTTGAAATGCTTGACCGCTTTGACCACTACGTATGCATGCTTCTCCATAAAGAAATATTTTAGTTCATGAACCTTGAGTGGACAACTCATAATAGAGATAGGAGATTCTAGACTTTCTTGATTTGGTTGGACTAAAATGGCCGATAGTGTATGCTTAGAAGCATAATTATATATTTTGAAACTTTTAGTATAATCTAGACAAACCAAGACTGGTGTGTGAGCAATTGCTTCTTTGATTTCATTGAACGCTGATTTGCCTTCAGCGGTCTATCTAAATGTAGCATTGCCTTTCATCATGTTGACAATGTGATGGGTTTTCTCAGCAAACTCGAGAATGAACCTTCGAAAAAAATTCACCTTTCCAAAGAAAGAATGAATTGCGGTCTTACCGGTAGGCAGAGTAAGTTCCTAGATGGACTTGACTCTCTCTGAATCAATTTTAATACCTTCATGGGACACAATGTGTCTGAGAAGTTTCCCTTTAGTTACTCTGAAGATAGATTTCTTTGGGTTTAAAGAAATACCATTCTGACAACAGCATTCCAGTATCTTTTGCAAATGGTGAACATGCTCAGAATGATGTTTTGAAAACACTGTCAGGTCATCCAAGTATACTATAATGAATTTTCCCATCTCATCTTTAAAAGTGAGATCCATCGCTCTTTGAAATGTGGTGCCTGCATTTATCAAACCAAAAGGCACTCTTCGATAAGTGAATTTGCCCCAAGGTGTAGTAAATGTCGTCTTATGATGATCTACTTTTATGACTTTGACTTGATTGTACCTTGAAAAACTGTCCAGCATTGATAACATTTCTGAACCTATTACTATCTATAGAACTTGATCTATGATAGGAAGATGGTAGCTATCTTTTAAGGATAATTGGTTTAAGTTTCTAAAATCCACATAGATTTGAATTTTACCATTCTTCTTCCTGACAAGCACTATATTGGCAATCCATGTTGAGTGATGGATTGGGAAAATTATCTGGGCGTTAAGCATCTTTTGTATCTCAGCTAAAATAGTACCTAAGATTTTTGGGTTATATTACTTGGACTTTTGCTTGTAAGGTACAGAGTTGGCCTTCAGAGGAATGTTGTGGTGAATGTCATTTGGTCTGAGTGATTTCAAATCATCATAAGAATAGGTCAATACATCAATATATCGACAAAGTAAACTAGAAAGCTTAAATCTCTCCTTGAGGATGCATCATTTCCCAATATTTACCATCTTAGGATCTTGTTTGGTTCTCAAGTTAATCTGATCAAAATCTTGAGAGGAGTTTGAATCTATTCATTGTTGTTTAATAAACCTATCATGGCTATCAAATAACTTCTCTAGGGAAACCAGGCCTTTGGGAATCTTATTTCCCATAAGCTATAGAAAATCCTCCTCTAGATTTGTATTTGACTCAAGAGTTGCTTCACATTCTCAGAGTTCACTACCTTTAAAATGTAGTTGTTCAAAACTATCCTTTTGCTCTAAGAAGGCAATGATTTGATCATCGTTGTTAAATACTTGCCACTGGCTAGCATTATCAGGTACACTTGGCCGAAAGACCAGCTCAATAGTGTACCTATCTCCCTTAAAGTCTGGGTGAGGGACTAAGAGGGTAGCAGAGACATCGAATGCATCCGCCCAGTCATTGAATTCCCTTGGAACGGTGGAGATGTTGAAAGCATCAAAATTTTCAATCTGATCCCAGACCAAATTGTGATAGTGGTGTAACCTTTCATTTTTTGTCTGATAAAGGTTCTTCACCTGGCAGACTAACAACTTGGCATCCCCTTTAGCATGGAGTAGCCTAATGCCTTTTTCTCTGGTACCCTATAGTCTAAGCCATAGGGATTTGTACTCAGTCATGTTGTTGGTATTGTTGAACTACAATTTGTAGGATAAAGGAATAATGTCTCCCTGAGGAGATACCAACACAACACTAGCTCCTAAATTAGTAGAAGAGTAGCTACCATCAAATTCTAAGGTCCATACCTCGTTAGATGCTACTTTTTCTCTGAAAACTCCTTTGTTTGAGGAAAGAGGCTCTTTCGTGTGTTTATTTTGATTTGTCGATTTTTTTGCTATGTCAGTTGAACATAATCTCAAGTTATCACCCATGAGAGTTTCATCAAATACCACATGGATCCCCTCTGTAGATAGAAAGTAGTTGTCCATGCCTAAGGACTCATAAAATTTGAGCTTTCAGTGCCGATGATTCGGTAACTACATACCTTGCTTCTTTTTTAGGAAGTAACTTCTTCATAACACCTTGAATTGGGATTCTTGCTTCTGATAAGTCCATACTTAGCTCACCTTCAACATCTTTACAAAAAATTTACCTGAGTAAGATGCCGTAAGACGCTGGAACATCAGCCAGTAAAATCGTCATCTTTATCAACTTTTCTAAAAAATCTGCGAAAGCATATTGAGTGTCTTTCATCTGACCAAGGAGGGGGACTTGCTTATTTTCTATAGAAAAACACCTCCCAAAAGTTTTGGTCAGAGTTAGGCCAAGAGAATCTGCCATCTTCGTGGGCATGACATTATCTGAGGCTCCAGAATCTATAATACAATTACTCAATTTATAACCATTTATTATTAGGGAAACATAGAATGGTTCTATTTTCCTGGGAGCAACAGGGGGAGTCACAACAAGATTGTTTTGGGCCGGTTTATCTTTAGGAGGATCATGAATGGTCTTCAAAAAATCTTGTCCTATGGGGACGGCTTTGTTTTTTACATATTCTACTAACCTATCAAATTGTTTTGGGTTAGCCCTCAAATATTCAACCTCTGTCATTTGAATTTTAGTCTTTCTAGCATGATCAATTATATCAAATAATTGAAAGGAACTTGAAATAGAGGAAGAGATTCCATCATCTAGAGCTTTAGGGGGGACGGCACTGATCTGAGCAATAGAAGTGGAAGGTATGGTGTGGTTGGAGGTACATACTTTTTTATGAATTACCTGATCTTTTGATTGCAGAGGCAATGGAGCCCCTTGTTTAGTGATGGAAAATGCTAGCCGGGGTTCTTCCTCTACCTTTCCTTTGTTAGTCTGTGAAGCTGACTAATTTTGAGATCTAGCAAAAATAGCATAAAATCCATCCAAACTCTCCCCTTTACTCCAGCTTGATCCTAGTAATCCAGGATACTGATATTGGAGTTGCCAACTAATTCTTCTTCCTGACTATCAAAGAGATTATCATCTTCTTATTGGTCCAACTGAGGTTGGAATGAATAGTCATGTTCAGCCTCTAGGTAACTAACCACTGAATTGGTAGGTGCTGCTTCAATGGCCAATTTCCCTGGAGGGGGAGGCAGGTGATTTGGTTGCCCTCGGTTTTGGGTAACATTACCCTAATACTGTTGATTTTGGAACATTCTCTTGAGTATATCCTGATAGGTAGGGGTAGATGTACCTTGGGCTATTTACCTCTTCAAAGCTATTAGTTCATTTGTCAATTTTTGTACCATAAGATCTGTAGTGCCTGAAGAAGAACTTTCAGTAGATGAAGAGAATTTATTTTTACTAGGGTCTTTTCTAATCTTACCTGCCAGGTTAAGATCATCTTCAATCTCAGTAGCCAAATTTTGAGCCAGGGCTAGATTCATAGGGCTAGCTCACCTCAATAGGAAACTTACTTCAGGAAGCTGCGAGTTGATAAAAAAACACTAGAGATTTTATGGCGTGGGCTGAGCCACAGTTGGAATTTAGTTTCTCAACTTATTGAATTTAGCTATGAAATCCCTCATGGGTTCCAAGGATTCTTTTTTCATCTACGTTAGTTGAGCTAACAAAGTGTGTGCATCTTCAACAAGTTTAAATCTAGCTTTGAATTTGGATTTGAGCGTATCCCAGTCAGTTATTGACCTGGCCTTCAGGTGATAGAACCAATCTACAATAGCTCCTTGTAGGGTTTCCACGAAAAGTCTCACTGCTATATCTTCAAATTTGACACCAATTACGCCACATGCTATGGAGAAAGCTGCAATATGCTCATCGGGGTGAGCCTTTCTGTCACCAAAAAACTTAGGAAAAAATTTCATAGAATTATGAGGTAGTTCATGTAAAGGTGCAGTTAAATTAAGAGGACCAAAGGAATTGCCCCACAGACCTTAAGCCATTATGATAGGATGATTAAATAGTGGGATAACAAACCTTGGTGGGGTATTTGTAGGTAAGGCACTATTAACAACAGGAAAAGAATCTCTACCTTATGTTGGTGACCTGATAAGGTCAGGAGGAAGACTCCTAGATTGTTGTAGGAAAGGTGGTGGAAGAAATAGATTGAAATTGCTCTGCTATGCCAATTAAAACACAGGGACAAGAACACCTTTGGCTCTTTGGCTTCTTGTGTAGCGTGGAGTTTCCAGATTTTAAATGAAAAGGGATCGAAACTGCTTCAAGTTGAATCTTGAAGCTTCAAAATGCACGTTCGTAATCCCTAGTGGAGTCGCCAAAAAACTGTTGGATAAATATTTTATCGTCAACTAACTGATGACAAAATGGGTATATCAACCACAGCATAGGGAGATTTACACCACAAAAAGTGTGGGTTTGCCATATCTAGATGAGGTAAATCTCTCCTCTCATTAAGGGGAGGTTCCCTATAAATATTTATATACTAGATATATATATATATATATATATATATATAAAATTAAATAGAAAATAACACATGGGGTGGTATAACATCATCTACCTCTCTTTTTTTAGAGGTAATGTATAAAGAACAAAAGAGGGAAATCTTAGTCCTTAGCTAACAACATTTCTCTTCTTTCAGGAATGGTATCAAATGGGAAGTAAAAAATCACCTGAAGTAACAAAGTCCACAAGGACACTCACGTAAGCACAAAGTCTTCTATAGCCTCCTTCACCGATTCGGAACAAATGTAACCGTAGAATGAAATGAAGCACAAAGTCTTCACCTAAAACTATAAAAGATAAAAGGATCGTAAAGGTAAAAGTAGCCCAAAGTCTCTCTTCTACCTTTTAGAAATGCCTTTAGATAATATCAACACACCCGCTTTGCATATTAAATCAGATAAACAAGATATTACCAGGGAAAAGGACATAAGAACTATTTCCTAAATAGCATAGATAATCTCAACACAAAGTCTAAAATAAACCTATTTCTCATTCATTCAACAAAATATGATTCACAAGTTTGAGCACAAAGTCTCAAAAAAGTGTTTCAATTTTAGGAGAGTTTTTGCTCTCAATTATCCAAGATCTATTTACAAAAGAGGTCTCCACTATATATAAGGAGAAATCCTCAAAATTTAGAAAATATTAAAATACAAAAATATCTTAGTCAAAGATGACTCATCTTTGACTTTGAGATATTTTTCTAAACTTTTTACATGTAATTACATATTACAAAATTGCATGCAATTTTCACAAAACAAAAGTGCATAAGGAAAGAAGAAGAGAGAAGGGGAAAAAGTTTCAGTTCTTGTTGCCAGACTTCTTCAGATGAGCATAATACATAGAAATGGATGCCTGAATTCTTAAACTATCTGGTGTAACCATGTTCTTGGAGATGACTCTAGCTCTGATTAAAGTGTCCTTCAATGCTGTGATGGACTTAGCATGACTAGCTAATCAAGATTTTAGATTATCCAGATTCAGCTGAGTATCCAAGATATTGTCCACAGAGGTCATTGAGAAGGCTTTTTCTTCAAAATATCTTTGAATCATCCCTTTAAAACCTTGGATCATTTCTTCAACTGAGAGAAATTGGTTATCTCTAGAAGTGAGGTCGCAGGGCAGTTCTTCTAGCTTATTGAGCAGGCATGTGTCGCTCTTCTCACTAGCATCCTTAGAAGCTTTGAGATCCTCAATTAAATCTTTGAGTGCCTAGATCCTGAAGATCAGTGACTCCTTGATTTCAACATAAGAGTCTTTGCTAGAGATGATGCTGATAGATATCAAGGTACTCTTCTTCATATCCTTCATCTCTCTCCATTTGCTAAGATCTTTTTTTGAACTATCAACCTCCTAAGAGATAAGAGAGACTGGGTCATCTAATTCTACCCTCACCTTCCTCATCTTGTGTATATTCTCTACAAACTTTGTAAGTAAGGAAACTCCCTGAGTATGCATTTTTTCAATGTAGTCTTCCAGGACTTTCCCCTTCAAGTAAGTTTTCTCTACCTTTTGAATGACAGGGTCATCTACGGAGAAGGCCTCTAGAGTTGCCGCTTCAGGGGGGATAGTGAACCTCCTTATTACTGCCATCAACTGCTCTATCTTGGCCTTGTAATAATCTTTCATTTTCTTTTCTTGATCAAATTTCTAGACCATGATGTCCATAATAGATTGAAGATCAATTTTTGCACCTTCGTGAGTAATTTTTCCAAGTTCAACACGAGAGATGGAATAGCTGCTCATTTCAAAACCCTCAAGGGTTACGTCCTGTAGAGGCTTGGCAATTTCTAGAAATTTTTGTCCTTTTTCCTCAATCAATTTCGAGAGGATCCCTGGCCTCTTAGGAGCCTTAGTTTTCATTGGCACTATTTTGCTAAAGTCAAAGTCATCTGGAGAGATGGCTAACTTCTTTCTTTTAGATGTGAATGCTGACATTCAAGGTGAGAAAGAAGTACCTACTGTAGCCATAGTTCCCTTAGCTGGCATTATTATGGCAGCTTCTACACTGCTAGTGGTGACAGTGGTCACAGTTGGAGTAACAGGTGAAACTATACCGACCACTGATTCTGGCTCTTGTGCAAAACTTTCTCCCAGATTGAAAGGAGATGACAAACTAGGAATGGACCTAGAGGAGCAAGGAGTACCTTCAAAAGTGTCCTGAGGATCACCAAATATAATCCTAGAAGGAGAGGTAGCTCTAGAAGAGGGAACACTGATAGTAGAGAGAGGAGAAGGGGAAGCCACAGGAGATTGAGGTGGAGAAGTAGAAATGCTCGTAAGCGGTTGTGCTTCTTTTTGTGAAGACAAAGGTTCAGTGCTTGGCTATCCTGATGGCTGGTCATCTATCTCCATTAGATAAGTTGCTTGTTCCTAAGAACTCTATTCTGTAACCCTTTTAGCCACTGCTTCTCACTCCTTAGTAGTATTTGGTTTTTTAGAAACAAAAATGATTCTAGGCTTGTGAGGCCTAGAAGGGGAAGGAACATCACCTTTGTTTTTGGTCATGTTCTCTACCTTCTTTTTCATCTCTGCTTGGTACTCAACCTTAGATCCTATCATAAATTCTTTCAAGATGATCCCTTTCGCTGCTAACCAATCATTGGTGTTAGCTAATATTGGTTCAAATCTTTTTCTTAGAGAAGTCAGTTCCTTCTGAGACCATTGAGTTGGAGGAAGAGGGGAGCTAGCAACCTTTTCAGCTAGGTACCTGCTATTGATAATTTTCTTGTCATCGACCAGATTAGAGGGGATCTCTACAAGCCCCAGATATTCAATTTGCTCAAGGGTCAGCATGCAATAGTCCATCTTTTTTATTTCTTCGACTGTCCTCAGGTTGATCTAGATATCTTCGATCATGGGCTCATGGAATTGAGTCTTTCGCCTGATTTTGTCCTTGACTCCCCTGTAGTCAAATTTGTCTCTTCTCTTGAACTATTTTAGGGTGACCATCTGCATCTCTGTTTCCATGACTTTGGCTTTGGCTACTATCACAATAGAGTACCTACCAATTTTGATTGGAAACCTGAAAGCTAGCTTTTTGAGCTCCTTTTGTCTAGTATGCATGACAACCAGTTGTCGGCAAAGCTCCATCAGAACTAATTTATCAAAAGGAAATCTGGGGAGCATATAGGGGTAGCCTTGGAAAAAGAAAATCCAAAGATAGCAAAAGATGGGAAATTGGAGGAATATACACCCGTAATCATTGATGACTATCCAAGCCTCATCTGATACTCGCTTTTGCTCAAGCTGAGGGTCGAAGAGGCATAAAAATATGGCAAAGAAAGCATCATTTACCCTTTTGAAATGGCAGGTTGACCCTTGAAGCGCTAGCTAGGGGTGATATGAGTAAACTGGGTGGTCTTTCTATCCCCTTCAGTTGTTAAACCTAGGAAGTTTTGCATCGAAGTAGCTATGTACACAAGGTACGAGGTCATATAAAAATTAGAAGAAGTCTACACCTTGGTTAGCTATTCGTGAAGTGCATTGCTGATTTATTCACCCCAAAAGATGACCTGCTTACCCTAAAGGATGATCTTAATGAATGGGTACACCATTCATGGAATTGTGAGGAAGACGAGAGGCCTCACACTCTACTGAGAAGAGTGATTAAGTCACCAACTTCTTTAATGAAGTCACTCCTTGAGAAGTTTTGCAGCCATCTAGATAGACTAGACCTAGGTGCCCTCAGCCACCTATTTTTCATCACTTTATTTGCCCTCTTAGGGTCTTTATCATACTCTTTCTGGGCTTCTATGAAGTTGATCTTTGTTACTTTAGTAGCTGGAGGGCACATGAAGACTTTGTTGATGAATTCAAGATCCAGTTAAATTATCACATTATCGCTGGCGTCTAAGACTGACCTTGTCTCTTTGTTATAGAAGTGGGCACATTGGAGGATGAATTCTATATGATGTGCTTCCATTAGAAAAGTGGAAACCAAGTGGATGTTGCTTTCAACAATCCTTCTTATTTTGGAGCTTGGGTTCATCACCTTTGTTCAAGCCACGAACTTGGCCATATCCACGTGGCCAATTTCGGTGTCCCAGATGTCATCGACATTGGAACTTGTCTCCATAGGATGGGTGCTGATGAGTAAGAGCCTTCAGAGAGAACTAGAAGGCTGTACGTGCTACAAGATTAAATTCACCAAAATGCACTTCAACTCATTCATCAGATCACCCAGATGTAAAAGGTAGGAGGAGAGGAGGAAGAATGAGAAGAAATGAGGCCCAAATCAAATTATATGGGGTGAAAAACAAACCCAACAACCCACCATGCACAACAATAAATGCCATACACAGAAATCGAGGCATGCATGGGCGGCAAAATTTGCCACCCTTGCATGTTTGAGTTGGTTCAGATGCAGGGGCAGAAAAAATTGCTGCCCTTACAGGTCAAGATGTAGGGGTTGAAAAATTTGCCACCCTTGCAAGAAAAATGTAGGGGCGGCAAAATTTGCTGCCCTTACATTGCAAAGGTTAAAAATACACTGGCGGAAAAATTTGCTGTCCATGCACGAAAATGGAAGAAAAGACCAACTCTGAAAGAGGCAAAAATTGGTCCTCTAAACACATCAAGACCGTAATGATTTTGATGTTCTTTTGGGGAAAATGGGATGAAACACATTACGAATTTCTAATGGTATCAGCTGGACCAAAATGAGAATGAGGAAAACCCGTCTCGAAAACAAACTTAGAGAGACGAAAGATGAAACAGACAAGTTTCATAGGGGGTTGTTCCAAAAATTGAGCTAAGCTAATTTTGGAAACAACAGTGTTCACACACTCAAATATATATTTACATATTTGTATATACATAATTTTACCATCTCCATAATTTTAAGTTGCTTGATAGGAAGGATTTGTTTCAAAGTAACATTTTTTTTGAAAAAGGCTTCAACTTAGAAATGGTTGATGCAGAGGTTATGAAATTTATCTCAAATTTATCCTTATCTCTCATATTTGTCTTGTTTAAATATTCTCTTTCTTGATAATGATTTTCAACCAATAGGTGTTTCCTTTGTTCTTTGACCCCGACTCTTAAAACTTCAATAATAAAGCATAGATTTTATATCTAGTCTCTCTTAGTTGCATGTAATATTTTTAACTTACTCTAAGTCCTTATGACCACTATTAAAAAATCCTTCTTATACCTTACATTCACCATTCTTCTCAGTTCATGCATTATTCCAATTCTTGCATTTTCATTCACTATCTATCTTTGACATCTACATTACACATTTCCTTAAGCTTGTTTAAGATTTTTGAGGCTTTTTTGTTTATGATATTTTATTTTTACATGTATTTTACATTATTTTATCTCTATATAAATATTTTATACTACCTTTATTCCTTCTTATAAAATCCTCTAAACTTATTTAGCTCTAACCATCCACTGCTTGTAAACAATAATACTCATATACACTTAGTCATTTTAGTTACACATCTCAAAACATGACTTTGAACTCTGAAACACTAGAATGGGATTCCATGCAACTATGTAGGACCTGAGAGTCATTTTTATTTTAACTATGAGTACTAATTTGAATTTCATGACCTATTACAATAGTTATTATGAGACTTTATTTCTTATACTTGAACGTAGGGTTGTATAAAATTGGTAAGACCCGAATAGGTGTTACTAATCATTTGAATATTTTAAGAATAAATTAAAACACTATAATTATAGTTTTGAATCTATGATAGCATGATGCATACGTAAAAATCATTATAATACTTCCCATGATATCTCTTGGCATATAATGCTTAAGAATCTTCTGATACAAACTTCTATTATCAACTGCATCACTACAATATGACTATGTGCAAGTAATTACCATACTCGATAGGTATGATTTGTAATCCTTTCACAAATTTACATAATAATGAATCTTGATTACATGGAGATTTTTATAAAATTATAACTAAAACTTATCAATTAGCAACACTTACCAGAATACCTTCTTGCCACATTTTCCTCAAGGCCTTTACTTTGACATCTCATGCTTCGTACAATCTTTTACAAATTCTTTATTACATAAGAAAATTGTTCAGTCTTCCTTATGACCTTCGCATTCATACTCTATAGGCTTGTATAATTCATAATACAATAACAAATCATACAAACATATATTAATCTTTATAAATATTTTGTGCTTTATACTTTTACCACACAGTCAACACAGCTTGATATCAAGAACGATCATTTCTTTATTCCATGCTTTACAAATTAGGATTCTAAAACACCATAACCCATTTCACGACCATAAAAGAGAATATAATAATTTAACTAAAGATCAGTCAGGTCTAACTAAACTAATCACTGATGAATGGTAGAGAATTGTTTTACCACTTTGGAATAAACCCGGCCAAACATTTTACCCAAGAATCAAATTCCAAGTAAAATGAAAAAATGTAAATGTTTACTATATTGGTACTCCCTTAGGGTAGTGTTTTATTCCATAAATCTAATTCCATACTCTTTCACATTGACTCCTTGTAGCAACATCAACATACACAGTTGTATTAACACATCGTCTATCTAGGATTTACACATTTTGAGTATCTCTTTATAAATGTACTATAAATATATTGAATTATTAAATTGCAGACTTGAATCATATAAGAAATTGATATCAATAGAAAATGGCTAGTTGAAGACTTTTATACCTAGTCAATAATCATGAAACTTGAAATACGTCCAATTCCTTTTATTTATAGACCTGATATAACACTAATTAATAATTTATATGCACACTAGAATATATAACTTTCCTCAATGGATTTATTTCAGTCCATCACCCAATTTATGCTCAAGTTGTCAAGATAAAAAAATTTCACAAAGATGTCCTTGCCTTTTCCTTTATACACAGTCATGCATGTTAATATCTATTATTTAGAAAGAACATATAAACACATCAATTGAAGTAAAAATACACACTTTATTTATAATAAAATAATCATTTTACTACATAACTTATTCTCTATTTTAGTAGGTCATCCACCCTTTCTTATTCTTATGCCTCCCTTGTATATGTACACACACACACACACACACATGTATATGTATATGTTATGTATATGTATGTGTGTGTATATATATATATACATACATACATATACATATGTATGTATATGTAGACATGTATATATATATATATATATATATACATACATACATACATATACATACATATATATATATATGTATGTATGTATGTATATATGTATGTATGTATGTATGTATGTATATACATACACACACACACACACACACACACACACACACACACACACACACATGTATGTATGTATGTGTGTATATATATATATATATATATATATCTATGTATGTATGTATATATATGTATGTATGTACGTATATATATATATATGTATGTATATATATATATATACATATGTATATATATGTATATATATATGTATATATATATATGTATATATATATATGTATATATATATATATATGTATATATATATATGTATATATATATATATATGTATATATATATATGTATATATATATATATATCCTCATAGCTGGTTGATTTACTCATTAGAGGCTTATTTATCTCAACCACTTGTGTAAACATATGTTTCTTGATAGCAATAGAGCCTAAATTCTCTTAACAACCTTATCAATTGTTAAGTTTACATTTTCCAACATAATATCCTTTCTATAAGGTGTTTGCACCTTTACATAGGTAAATAGATTTACAACATGATTTTGACCTTTTAGGACTCTTAATCATTAAGACACCTTGACATCATTTAAACAATACTTACTAACCTACCTAGTATTTTAAGTCTTTCACAATACAATATGAAGCTCTTCATGTCTCTGTATCCACTCAATGAGACTTATTTATCTATAAAGGACTACTACATACTAAATATACAATATTTACAAACTTGATTTGATGCTCCTACATAAAACTCCTAAGCTCGAAATGTTTCAAGAGCTCCTGATCATGAGCTTTTCGTTATATGCCTAAATACAACTAAAATTTTTTTTTACAAATATTTTCCTCTATTAAATATCTCATACAAGTGTGCATGTTCCTTACTGCCACACTTGTGTTTCTTCTTGCTTTCTATCTTCTCTTCCCATGCTAAGCTTTGTTGCCTCATCTTCTCTTCATTCTTCCACTTTGCATGTTTATCCTCTTATATGAGGATATCAAATTATATACTCTTATCTTGATCTCTTAGGATAGATCTCTTCATTATTTAATTCACCTCATCTTCTATCAAACTTTTATATAAAAAATCAAATGAAATATTAAAAACAAAAATGTGAGACCCTTAGGTCTCTCTAAATTTTTGAACCCATACTTGTTCAATTATTATTTCTTCTTCTTTTGTCTTCATCTGTACCTTATACGAATGGTCTACCTCCTTAATTGATGTTTTAGGACAAGTTTTGTCCTCATCTTCATGGTTTATGGCTTGCTCCAAATTTTCCATTTATTCTATTGGCTGGTCTTCACTTTGGTCGATAAATATTTTGTCTTGTTGCTCAACTACCAACTCTCCATCATTTTTAATCTATTACTCAATATCTTCTATCTCCTTCAAGATATATTCCTAAAGTGTTAAGACTATGCATTTAGCCTTTACTCCATCATCTTTTCCATTTATGAGCCTATGCACTAGCTCAAAGACTTTATGTTCCTCCACTATTTTTGTACCTGAACTCAAAACATCAAAAGCAAAATCAGATATAAAAACATTTGGCCACTTGAATTCTTGGGTGGCCTACTATTACTACTAATCTATATTCTCAATGATGAGATCCATCTCATCTACCAAGTATCAATCTTCTTCAAGCTCTTCATTCCTAAGCTTTTCCTCTTTCTTACACTACATATTCAAGGCAACTTTCCACCTTTACCTTCTTCTTCTATTTTTTACCTATTCAATGGGCCATTTCACTTTATTTTTTAGCTCTTATCCATACCATGGGGTTTACATATTCTAAACTCTAACACTCACCAAATCTATACTCCTTTTCAATTCTTCTAACTCCTTGTGGAAGTTTTATTCCTCCTACTTCTTTCTCTTTTCTTTCTCTCTATTCTAGCTCTTACCTTTTGGTAGTTCATTAAACAATTTTTTCACTATCTTGATCAAGTCTTCTTTCTTCATCTCTCCTATCTCATCCAAGTATTTTTCACCTTAGAATTTTGATGGTTTATCCAAGCTCTCTTCTTGGATCTTCTCTCATAGCAATCACTTTTTCTCTCTTCTCTGAGATTCACAAGCCCTTCACCTTTTATTTTCAAGTATCCTTAGGTTTTACAATTCCTTTTTAACCTTTATAAGCTTTAAATACCTTGAAACACTTATTGTAATCACCTATAACTCTAATCACTGAAACAAGCTCATTAGCAACCTTTATAATTGTATCAATCACTTTATCAAAATAATCAATTTTTCAAAACCTCTATCCTTCAATCTACAAAAAAAAAAACCAATTCCATGAGCTTTACATTTTAATGCACTCTTGTTACCTTTTTTCTAGAATATCTACAAATTTGATCCTATAACTTTATAAAATTTGTCAATTTTCTCACAAAATCTCTTAACTATAATGTAATTTCAGAATTGATTCATTTCCAAAAGAGCATTTCTATACTCTGATACCAAAATGATGCATAGGTTATAAAATTTATCTCACATTTATCCTTATCTCTCATATTTTTCTTGTTCCAATATTCTCTTTCTTGATAATTATTTATAACCAATAGGTGTTTCCTCTATTGTTTGACCTCTATTATTGGAACTTTAATAATAAATCATATACTCTATATCCAGTTTATCTTGGTTAAATGTAATATGTCTAACTTACTTTGAGTCCTTATGACCCTTGTCCAAAAATCCTTCTTATACCTTACATTTACCATTCTTCTTGGTTCATACATTATAACAATTCTTGCACTTTTATTCATGATCTCTCTTTGGCATCTACAATACACATTTCCTTAGGCATGCTTAAGATTTTTGAGGCTTCTTTGTTTATGATATTTTATTTTTACATGAATTATCTATTCTTTGATCTCTATACAAATATTTTATACTACATTTATTCCTTCTTATGAACTCCTTTAAACTTATTATCTCTAACCATTTACTGCTTGTAAACAATAATACTCATAGACACTAATTTAGTCATTTTGGTTACACATCTTAGAACATGAATTTGAACTCTAAAACACTAGAATGTGATTCTATGTAATTATGTAGGACTTGAGAGTCATTTTTATTTTAACTATGAGTGTCAATTTGAATTTCATGACTAGTTACAATAGTTATTATGAGACTTTACTTCCAATACTTGAATTTAGGGTTACATAAAATTGGTAGGACCTGAATATGAGTTACTAAGCACTTTGATATTTTTAGAATAATTTAAAACATTGTAATTATAGTTTTGAATCTATGCTAGCATGATACATACTTATAAATCATTATAATACTTCCCACAATATATCTTGACATGCAATGCTTAAGAATTTTTTGCTATAGACTTCTCTTATCAACTAAATCATTAAACTATGATTGTGTACAAGTAATTACCATACTCAATAGGTCTGATTTGTAATTATTTCACAAATTTAAATAATAAGAATAAATCTTGATTACATGGAGAGTTTTATAAATTTGGAACTAAAACTTATCAATTAGCAACATTTGCTATAATATATTCTTGGCACATTTTCATTAAGGACTTTACTTCGACATCTCACACTTCATACAATATTTTCCAAACTCTTTATTGCACAAGGAAATTATTTGATCTTCCTTATGGCTTTCACATGCATACTCTACAAGCCTATATAATTCATAATACAAGAGCAAATCATACAAACATAGCTTAATCTTTACATATATTCTATGCTTTACACTTGTGCCACATAGTCAACATGGCTTGATCTTGAGAACCATTATTTCTTTATTCCATGCTTTGAAAATGAGGATTCTACAAAACCATAACCCCTTTCATGACCATAAAATAGAATATACTAATTTAACCAAAAACCAGTTGGGTCTGAGTAAACTAATCATTGATGCATGGTAGAGAATCATTTTACCACTTTAGAATGAACCCTGCCAAACATTTTACCCAAGGCTCAGATTTCAAGTCAAAACAAATGTCAATGTATACTATACCAATACTCCCTTATGGTAGTCTTTTAGTCCATAAATCTAATTCCACACTCATGCATAGCAACTCCTTGTAGAAACATTAACATACATAGTTGTATTAACATGACCTCTATCTAGGATTTACACATTCTAGGTATCTCTTTCTAAATGTATTATAAATATATGTAATTATTAAATTATAGACTTGAAGCATATATTAAATCGATATCAATAGAAAATGGTTGGTTAAAGACTTGTATACCTAGTCAATAATCATGCAACTTGAAATATGTCTAATTCCTTTTATTTACAGACTTGATATAATTCATATGCACACCAGAATACATAACTTTCCTTAATGGATTTATCTCAGTCCATCACCCAATTTATGCTCAAGTTGTCAAGATCAAATAATTTCACAAAGTTGTCCTTGCCTTTTCCTTTATACACAGTCATACATGTTAATATTCATTCTTTATAAATAATATGTAAACACATCAAATGAAGCAAAAACACACACTTTATTGACAATTAAATAATCATTTTACTACACAAAATTTGTTTTATTTTTAGTAGGCCATCCACCCTCTCCTATTCTTATGCCTCCCTTGTTCTATATATATATATATATATATAGAACAAGGGAGGCATAAGAATAGGAGAGGGTGGATGGCCTACTAAAAATACAACAAATTTTGTGTAGTAAAATGATTATTTAACTGTCAATAAAGTCATTAGAGGCTTATTTCTATCAACCACTTATGTAAACATAGGCTTCTTAATAGTGAGAGAGCCTAAATTCTCTTAACAACCTTATCACCTACTAATTTTACATTTGTCAACGTAGTATCCTTTCTATAAGGTGTTTTCACCTTTACATATGTAAATGTATTTCCAACATGATTTTAACCTTTTAGGACTCTCAATGGTTTAGACACCTTGACATCATTTAAACAATACTTACTAACCTACCTAGTCTTTTAAGGCTTTCACAATACAATATGAAGCTCTTCATGGCTCCGTATCCACTCAACATGACTTATTTATGTACAAATGACTACTAAATACTAAATATACAAGATTTATAGACTTTATTTGATGCTCCTACATCAATAGTGGATGCTAATTCATTTTAATTTCAAAATAGAGAATTTATTGAAGCATTATGGATATGCAATCAACCCAATACCTTGGCCTAAGTGAATAATAACATGGAGGATTATTATGTGATTTGCATACCATGGATCCTCTTTTATATATCTTTTAGAATGGGTGGGCCCTCATTCTCAATGACTTATCCATGTTTTAAAAATAATCAGTCAATATTTTTCAATTAGTTATCCATGTTATTTATAAAGGGCATCCATGTGTTATAAACATATTCATATCAATAAAAAAACCAATGCATATAATTTTTCATGCTAAAAAAATATGTTTAAATATAAAATATTCATTTTGATGTTGAAACCAAAAACTTCATGAAGCCTTAATTCCCAATGTGACAATAAACACATTATGGATATATAGGCAACATTAATTTTGATATCGTGTGAATAAGAACATGGAAATAATCTTTTTTTATCAAGTATGGTATTATTTTTTCACCATGATCTACCCAAACATTTTGAAATAGGCAGCATCCCTTTTTTCATGGAAAATTATAAACTCAAAGATAGATTTGTCTTTACTCTATTTTTAGATTAACATGAACTATAATATGATAAACTAGGATAAATGATTCACATTATAATATATGTCAATCAAGCATAAATTTGAAAATAAAATATTAGAATTGACTTGATATTTGGATTTTATAGTTATGGAAAGTAAAACATAGGATAGGATACTTATCTTCACTATATGGATGGTTGATTGTGTTTATGTTTTCACAACTAAAGTTAATTAGAAGAGTGTCTATGATTCAACTAGTTATGAAACTATTTATTTGTGCATGAGGGGTTAGTAATATAAAGTGTGGGGTATATTAGTTAAATGTAGGTGAAATAGGGTTTACTTTACTATTAGGATGAAATTATGAATCATTCAAACTCATTTAGAAATTAACTAATCTAAGCGAACAAAAGAAATCAACAACTCATGGGACATAGAGTCCCCTTATTTTTAAGAATTATTGGTTATCCAAGGGCCAAGAAACCCAAAATGATTAGAATGGATAGATTATGATTATTTCCACTTAAATTTTAATTAATTTCCTTAGGATATTCAAAATCTCATTGTTGGTTCCTCTACAAATGGGTTATTTACAATGTATTGGGTAAGATATTACTCATTAAAAAAGTGTAAAAGAGAGGGAGAGAGTAGGGTAGAAAATAAATGAATCCCTTGATTAAGATAGGTATTTCAATACTTATAAATTAGATCAATTTTGGTTGCAATAAAATCATTAGGCATCAAGTCTAGTTACTACACAAATTAGAATGCCACAATGAGAAAGACTCAATGGAAAATTATGTGAACATGAAATTTAAAACTCTATTCAAAAGAAATCTAATACATAAATCTACATATATTTCCACACTATGACCAATATAAGATTAAAACTAATTAGAATGAGATCTCAAATCCAATTAAACTAATTGCTACACAATCTAATTCTATATCCACTTGCACACCAACAACATCAAAAAACTTCTTCACATAGGTTACTTCGAAAATCATTATCTTTGTCAAACCATCAAGTAAAAACATATGAACAAGGATAGGTGAAATCTTGGCTCAATCTCTATATATTTTTAGTACTAAAAATTTGTTGACATTAGCAGATAATAAAATCCCAAAAGGATGAGAGAATAATAGGTTTAATCTTGGCATGATTTTGATAGCATTTTTGGGGACCAAATTTATCGACCATTACAATGTCAAGTGATTTAAATTTTTATGGATTTATGAAATGAAAAACCCTAGGTTACTAAAGTGATATAATAATAAACTAGGGAATAATTATAAAAATATCAATAGCCTCTAATTTTTATAGTAATTAATTTATCTAAATATTATGTTGGGCCCTAACCCATTAGTGGAGTGTTCATGCCAACTTTAAACCCACCTCAACACATCTAGATATTTTGGATAGGGGTTATCCTAATGGTTTTGGTAGCCAACTAGAGGATGAAACACAAATATTATACCAATTAATTGACATCTAACCATCTCTCAGATATTTAGGGCTTAAATAAAAATATGAATATAGATGGCAAGTGGAATGTAGGAATCATGGGGTCATGGAGCTAATGGTTATGATGGAAGAATTATAAATAAATACTCAATGTATATCTTCCACCTTAAAAAATATACTCTTGAAAGGCTTATATAAGGAACTCAAACCAGAGGAAGAAGGAGAAATAAAGAACTACAGTGAAGATCTAGTAGAATAACTTCAAAACCATGCTTTGTATACATTTCTCTAATGACCATTAAAGCTTAAAAATAGAATGGAGGCCACTTTAGCTCTAATTATATGTGCCCAAGATCATATATAAGCCTCCAAGTTGTTATTATTATTATAATTATTATAATTATAATTATTATTATTATTATTATTATTATTATTATTATTATTATTATTATTATTATTATTATTATTATTATTATTATTATTATTATTATTATGATTTAAATATAAACTCTTGCTATGTAATTTAAACACTGATAAATGTTGTTGTATTAAAATGTACTTAAGTATGTTTAGTTTGCATGTATTATAGTATTTATAATGGGATACGAATGTTTGTGATGTCTTAATATTCATACATTTTACATCAAGGATGAGTATAAGTTTATGCTAGTAAACCTAATCCCTATTTAATTTGCATTTGTTTAATATAGGGAGTAAATTAAACCAAATAAATATTATGACCCATTAAGCACCTATATAACCTTGAAATTAACCCAAAAAATTCCTACACTTATATATCTATCTGAGTTAAGTTTATAGTGTATTTATTAAGGCCCCTAGTGAAACCTCATGTTATGGCATGACTAGCCCAATATAGGCCCCAATTCATTCTTAGTTGTACTTTAGGTGAGAACATAAGGCATGTGAATTATGTGGATTGATTACAATGTAGCTAAGTGTTTAAATGTTGATAGAAAATGGAGTTATCCCATGCTTGTGCTTGCTTTTATTAAACCACCCTTAGACTTTCACAATATTTTGGTTCCATTATCAAGACCCTATTGAATTTTGTTACTACAATGGTGAGATAGAATGGTGTACTAAATTTATCTCAAAAACATTGATTGTTGGCTAAAATAGGTTGAAAATAGTATTGCATAGAAGCATCTAACCTATAAAGGACAAAATCTAAGAAAATGGGTTCAGGACAACCTATATAATGATTTGTATGAGGTCTTTTTCTATGAGTTACTTGAGCATGTGTACAAGTGGTTGGATACTTATTCAACCCACAAAATAAGAATATATATATATGACATTATAAGTGGATAAATTAATTCCTAGAGATGCTTGGGACCCTATATGTTACTTGGACTACAAAAGTGGATAATTGGTGGTAAGGAGCTCTAAATAGCTATGTACTTGAGTTTTTAGTATTAACTTATTTGTGCCCTAAGGAAGTGGAGTACCAATTTTTGCATGACCATAGAAGAATTTTATGAATGATTTAGGCATAGAGATCAAGAATATAATGTTTTATTATGGTTTTGAAACTTTGGGGATGGAAGGCTAAAATCCTTTCACGTATGAGTTGCACAAAGTGGAAGAGGGGGATGTGTAGGTAAGGCTTAATGGAATGGGATGAGAAAATTAACACTTGAGAGCTTAAAATATAAGCTTATAATAAGATATGGTGCTGATTGATGGAGGATATAAAACTTGTAAGTGTTAAGAGGACCCGTATCAAATGGGAAAGGCATGGGGAAGGATCTCTTGAAAGATAACAATGTAAAGATGAGATGTATAATCAAGAGATGGACCAAGCTCAACACTTGATAGATGTGTAATTCATTGAGTTCCTATAGAAATTGTGGACTACAGATATATGTAATGTTCCTACCTCATTTGAACCTATAATACATGCTCACATACTAGACACCCCACTTGAAGATAATACAAAAGTGATTGTTGACCTTGCCAACACTATAGACACTAGAAAACTACACACTTGTAGTTTTTGATGTCTGAATGGCTTGAGAACCCCTAAATATTTCTAACCCTTAACCAATCCCTCTTAACCTAACTAAATCACTATTCTCCTATCACTATTCACATAATACTATTTAAAAGTACTATTCAAAAGTATTATTCATTGTGGGACCCACTATCACTATTCATGATGACATGGCATGTGACATGGAAAGTGACATGGAAGATGATATGGAAGGTGATATGGCAAGTGACATGGCTTGGAAGTGAGGTGGCTTGAAGTAGGACATCATACCCCACCTAGGACCATCCTCTAAGGTACCTAATGACAATATTAAGCACCAAAGGGACCCTCCTTTGAAGTATGGAACATTTTTCCATATGGGGCAATCATTAAACATGTATTTTTGTCCTCATGCATAAATGTGGTGCCAAAATTCATGGGACACTTAGCCAAAAGATAAATTAGCTTAGTGGAAAGTCCTTTGGCCTCATCTAGGTCCATGTTCATGATTTCCAGTCAAAATTGGACTCATGTGTAAGGTAGGAGACAAACCAACAAAGTAGGAATCCAATCACCCTTATCATTTGATTCAGCCATGAACCCACATGGATAATTGTGCCAAAATTCATGGGGAACTTAGCCAAAAGATAAATTAGCTTGGGGAAAAGTCCTTTGGCCTCATTTGGGTCCATGTGCAAGGTGAAAGACAAACCAATAAAGTTAAAATCCAATCACCCTTATCATTTGATTCACCCATGAACCTACATGGATAATGGTGCCAAAATTTATGGGGCACTTAGCCAAAAGACAAATTATCTTGGAAGAGAGTCCTTTGGCCTCATTTGAGTCCATGTGTATGATCTCCACTCAAAATTAGACTCATGCACAAGGTGGGAGACAAACCAACAAGGTGGGAATCCCACCACCCTTATCCCATTTGTCATTTATGAGCCCACTTAGAATATGGTTCCATACTTCACTATTCCACTTCTTTGACATGTTTCTTGACAACAAATGCTATAATTACCCCTTCTCCTTCACCCATGGTTAAATTGAGTTTTGGTAAAAAAGCATTATTGTTGCAGGTTTTCCACTTTTGAAAGAGGTCATAATATTGGAGGTTATAATAATTAAAATAAAAAAAAATCTATCAAATTTACAAGACATCATCAATTATCTTCAACAAGCCATCCTCTTCAACATCCTCAACAAGCTTCTTCAAGGTAACCTTGTATTAGTTTATTTATTTCTTGTATTATTTTATTTATTTTAATTTGGAATTTATTTACTTGACCTAAAAATATTACTTTTTATCCCATTTACCTCTTTTCCATATTTAATATATTTATCTTTCTACCCCATTTCCCTCTTTGTCCCATCTTTACCTTCTTGGCCTCATTTTGACCATTTGTCCCTTTGCCTTCTTGGCCCCCTTATTGATAATTTATCCCTATTTATCTATTGAAAACATTACCCTTTACCATCTCAACCATTTTATAAATCCAACCAAATCATTATTTTGACCCTTATCAAGTTACCAAACCAAAACCACAACCTTATTTTTGACTAAATTTCAGCATTAGTTGCTTTTATCTAGTCATTATTTTAGCAAAGAATTTAACTTCTTTTTTTTAATTTTAGTTATTTTATAATTTTTAGTTTAAATTTTATGTTATTTTATGAAAATCCTTTCATTTTTATTTATCAAATTAAGTGTTTAAAGCATCTAAATTGACAACCTCCTAGAAAGCTTTCGCTTATAGGATCTAGCTCACACTAGGTAATCCACCCATCTACTTGTATAACAAAAAAGTGTGTTTAAGTGTTTTATTATTTGTACGTATTATTCCCTAGCTAAATAATATTTATCAAAAAAATTGGACATCAATGAGTGCATGAAAATTAGGTATTATTCTACAAACCCGTTAACATAGTTTCTTTCTTCCAAAATTAATTAAAAGCAAAAAAATAGATAGAAACATTTTGGCACGCCTAGTGGCACCCTAGAGTTTTCTTGGGTTCATAGATGTTTTATGAAAATTAGTTTAATTATTAAAACTTAATTTATATGTAATTGCATTTCTAAAAATTAAGCATTCCTTTCTTTCAAAATGTAAGTTTTAGTTTCTTTCGTTTTAGAAAATCAAAAAAAAAATAAAAAAGCAAAAACGTTCACTTTTTTTCCTTGCATTTATAAAATATCAAAAGAGTATTCATCCTAGGATTAGGATTTAATATTCATGTTGCATTTAGGTTCATCTTAGTTGTTTTTTTTTTTCATAAAAATAAATCGAAAAAAAATCTTTTGGTTTAAAATTAACTTGCATCCATTATTTGTCTGCTTATCTTAGTTCATCTAGTAATTTAACTAATCAATAATAATCATAATATCACAAATTTTACACAAACCAAACCAATTTCACAATAAAAAATAAAAACACACTTAAGACAAGTCTTAACTAGGATTTCATCACCTAATAGATCACCTTCCATTTTCCTACTTATCTTTGTTGGATTTAATCACTGAGGGGATAACCAACTCAGTTCTATGGCTGAGTATAAGCTTTGGTAATCATTATATTAGATAATCACCCACACTAACTATGAGATTATGATGTGAGGGGAACAAGCCTCATGTATCAAGCCACGTACTCGATCTAATATAGACTTATTTTTAGCACCTAAATTCAACCTAAAACCAAACATAGATTGATTTTTAGGACCTATTCAAGCCAATTTCCTCTTCACACTTTTATAAGGCATAAGACAAAAGAGAGATTAAAATGAATCCTAGGAATTAATGCACTCTTAGTGAATACATTGTTTTCCTTGAATCTTCTTTGATTGCTCTTTGTTTTGAGGTGTGAGAATGTATCATTCCTTTCCTATTTTTGTGTATGGTTCTTACTCACCAATAGCGAAGGGAATTTGAGGAACAAAACTCACCACCACATCAACCAACCTCTTCCACCTTGTCATCCATGAAACACATTTCTGAACCCACAAACTCCCCTCACTCCTTGGGAAGTCCTACTCAGGTAGCCCTAAGAGATGTGGATTTTTCCACTTTCCTTAACAACAATCATTCAACCTTACAACATTACCTTAGAAATACATCTTACCAAATCTTGGTTTTGACCCCACCCATAGATCTACCTCATGGCATGCCTCCCCACCTCATTAGAAGTACCTCCACTACCATGGGTAAACTCAACCTTTAGTTACCCAAGCCTTACCATTAACCAATAACCCCCTTGAAGCTACCATTTAAAACTAACTGACCTAAACCACCACTACCCTTATACGTCTTACCAATCACTCCTTTACAATAGGAGTGCCTATTGATAGCACTACCCATGTCCCTAGAGTTACCTCTAGTATATCAAACATTACTCCTCTTCAAAACCCAATGGTGTCCATACCCTCTATGTTACCACTGATTAGTATAAGGGTCACCACCCTTCCATCGGCCACTAACCCAACTACCACTCCTAACTAATAAGCAACCTTTAGTTATATCCATAACCCATAAGGGCATATGCCCGCTACCCAACCACTCACCTCTACCCAGCCATCGACATCCACATACCAATATGTATCTTCTATCTAACCATTGACATCTACATATCAATATGTGACAACCTTTTACCCACTATCAAACTTATTTCTCAGTCACCACCACCGTAATATGTATCTTACAACCTTGTAGGTGCTTAACCCCAAGTAGACTTTATGAAGATGATCATAGACAAGATGACCACCTTAGAGTCATCCATCTTGGGTGCTCATAATATCTTATCTTATGACCAAATTTACAATGAGCTTATCCATCCATACCCATTAAGCCATATCCCCCCCAATGGAAACTTCTTAAGTTCTCTAAATTTTAAATCAAGGAGGATCCACAACATCACCTTAGGTCATTTAGGCATGCTTGTTATCTCATCTCCTATGATGATTCTCTTCTTCTCTAAACTTTCTTGATGTCTCTAGCTAGCTTGGACTTAGATTAGTATAGTGCCTTACCTACAAATTCCATATTCTCCTTCACCCAACTAGCCCCAAACTTCTTAGATCACTTTTTGATCAATATATCCAATAAATTTTCTATCATCGACCTCTACTCCATGCAAAAATTTGAGGATGAATCTATTACTAATTTTGTGGCTCATTGGAGGATCCTAATTAACCAACTTTCATTTTCCTTGCCTCAACTTGAAGTTATAGAGCTCTTTACTTGGGCATGTGCCAAACATATCTCATCCATATTATGTGTCCAAATATTCTAAAACTTTGCTAAATCTTTTACTATGGCTTGTAAACTAGAGAACTAATCCATTAATGAAGGAAAGATTACAGTCAAAAAAAAAGAACTCAACCTATAAAATCAATGAGGCTTCTTCATCTAAGTTAAGTAACCAACCTAATACTAACACCAAAAATAAAGGAAACACAAATTCTATTATCCTCAAATCTGCACCTCTACCATCTACCAACCAATAAAACTTGAGGAACAAAACCTCAAAATCCTCTAATTCCTCAAACCAAAACCCAAGGAGCCAAACTTAGAACAACCAAAAGCAATTAAATCCACTTAGGGAACTCTATTCTTCCATTTTGGAAAAGTTATTAAAAGCTAATATTATCCAACTTCTACCAATTAAACCACCCTAATAGTTTGATTCTTTCACCATATACTGGGTTGGTATAATGAGAATGACCATTATTCCTTTCACTGAGTCATAAGACATGATATAAATAGGTACAATACCTTCAAACACCTTGTCTAATCCCTCATTAACAAGTGGGAGCTTACATTAGACAACCCCAATATACCACCCAACCAAGCCCTTGACATATTTAGTAAACCTTTTCTAAACCACACTCCTAAAAAAATGAGAGTAATAATGTCGAGTGTTCTCCTAATACCCATACCATTAACATGATTCTTGACACACTCACTAATAAAGAACTCACTCACCAATATATCCATCCCTCTCAGCTTATTGAAGTAACAAATTTACCTTTTACCCTTTTATAAACCCAAAACAAGGAGGTAATTCTCCCTCCTTCATCATTCATTAAGGTATTATAATTACCAACTTCCTCTTTTACCAACACACTGGACCACACACCCATCTTACCTTCCTCACCAATTACCATGAAACTCTTCCCTCCCACATAAATCATTCTTGAGAAGGAAATGCCCTTGTCTACTCCTCCCATAGAAGATCCATCTATCCCAACCTTGCATCCTTTGATTAAGGAAGAGGACAAGGTTACCATCCCTATGTCTCCACCTAGAGGATTGTCTTTTAGATCCACCATTCAGGGAATCAAACCTTTCACAAAGCTAGTACAAAAATTGTAATTTATCCCCAACTTTGATATGGATCAAGCCACCTTTTGGAAACAATTAGGTTTCCTTTATGTTACCAACATAGAACCTCCAACCCCTTATTTGGTAAACCAATGTAGTACCTATAATAATCAACCAACCAAATCCTCCACCCAACCAACTAAAACCTCTACTAGACTAACCAACCCTCAACCACCTAAGCTAATCAAGACCCAAGTAACTAAACCCCCTTCAAAATCAACAACCAAAATAACTAAATAGGTAAAACTACCCAAAGGCCTAAAGCCTTGAATTTTACCTCCCTCAACTTTTCCCTCCATTTTGCATCCTCATCCCTCTACTTTGAGCATGAAGCCCATTATTTTTACCAAAACCCCACCACCTCTATTGTTTACACCTTCACACTTGCTTCTTAACACACCTATTTTTACTACACCAATAATACCTAAGTTACCTCCTTGCCATCCTCCACCTCTATCTCATCAACAATATTACCTAAAATAAAACCATAAACTAAGCATACCACCTTACCTAAGATACCTATAAACATACCTACTTCCAAACAACATTCTACCTCAACACCCAAAATAAAAATTGCTAAACCTTTACCACCTTTAAGCAAGTCTTACCTAACCTTTCTCCAATGGTTATTAAAAACCTCTTATTTTATCTTACACCTATCAAACCCTTTGACCCTTCATGTACTAAACCATCATGGTTCAATAAAAATTTGATTTTTTTATACCAAAAGACACCCAACCATGATATGAAGAATTACAAATCTCTCCAAACTCTCATCCACCATCTTTATGATGAGGATGATCTATTAATAGATGAACCTCCTATGTCACCCATACCAACCCAAACAAAAATCATACCTACCCAACACTTACCCACTCCTCCACTCTCACCTAAGAATGAAGACAAACCTAACCACTCTAGTACCTCACCCTCTCCTTATATCCATACTATCAACATGGTCACTAAATCACAATAGAAAGATAAAGGGAAGGCTAAGGTGTCCATTCCTTAGACTTACCCCTCTTCACACTCCCAAGTAAACCACATGTAACCATCTCCATCTTTAAGCAAACCCAAGGTGTCTATCTTAGGTGCCCCCCAACCCAAGCCTTCACAATCCAACCTATATGCAATATCTATATGAAAATCTATCCTTAAGTAGCTTCATCAAACCCTGATAAAAGAAAACTTATATGAGTTGACTTATACTTCTCCCCATCACTACCAAGCACTCATATAGGCCTTAAAATCCATCAAGGTCCAACCCAATGACCCCTAACCTCTAGCTACCTTTGTTGGTGCCCTTCAAAATTCTAACCTTGTCACCTTTAAGAATTCAAAAATACTTTCCATCCACCCTGAGGACTTAGATCCACCACTCTTTATTACCACTTCAACAACCAAACCTATGAAAAAAGGGTGATTATTGATGGGGGAGTGAAAATTAACATCATATCATCTTATTTCTACAACCAACTCAAGTTATCAAACAATATCATATCAGAATCCATAGTGGTCCTCTGATCCTTTAATGACACTATGTCCATTACCTTAGGAATTGTCATCCTTCATATCCATGTAAGACCCCACACACTCCCTAAACTCTTCTATGTTGTCAAAGGAGAATTATAATACAAAATCTTATTGGGATGGCCTTGGATTTTATCCATGGAATGTGTTCCATCTACCCTCCATCAATGCATTAAGTTTGAGCATGAGAGCCATGTCATCAATACCCAAGCAGACCCAAATCCTTTCTCAACATTAAACATGACCTATCACCCCAATGATGTCCTCATACACCCATCCAATACACCTTTAGTAGTTATACCCCAACCACCAACCATTAATGAAACATCAACTAGCTCATCCATCCCTTCTTCATATATCCCCATAGAAGATCCCTTGGGATCTATGTTTTAATGATTCTCATTAGGGGAGTATCACCTTCTAGCATTGGATGTTTTCCCTACTCCTAAAGAATATGGGAATATAAAAAATGACCCTTCATATGACCCTAACATCAGAACCATCATCCCTTTTAGTCCCCCAACCATCAAATGAACTTCATCTATGGGGGAATTGATTAGCCACTTATTGCTCTCACCACTACCTCTTCCATCTGACCATTCATCTCTAACTTCTAATACCATGATAAACTAGAATTAACTAAATTATACCTTCACAAGTGTGCTTGAAATGGATTTGGCCTTAGTTGATATGATTAAGGACCTCATGAGTTACCTTTGATCAAAACCTAAAAACTTCATGAGTCATTCAGCCTTGGGTTTGTACTACCTAAAGAACCCACCAATTTACCCAAACTTATTCACACCGAGGAAGACATCCCCTCCTCACCATCCTAAAATCCTTCAAAGTTTGAGGATTTTGACGTCATTCCTCCTAGTTTTTCTAGTAAATACTATTAGTTTGGGCCCTCTAACCTATCAAAAATATGGCCAAACTAAAACTTTTCCTCTCATTCATCCTAAAATGGTAGAAAATTATTCTCTTACCATCAGCACCATCCAACATCAAGATGATGATTCTATTCTCACCTACCTTGGTGCCCTAGATTATTTAATCCATAAATCCCTTCTTCTTAAAACCTTGACCATGTTGAATGAATCCACCATAGAATCAACTTGGGAACTCTAAACAATCCCTGCATTATCAAATCAAGTCAATCATTAAATGCCAAAGAACTTCAAGACTTCTCCTCTTTCCTCTAAGACCATAGCATAACATTTTCTTGGTATTATAGTGATATTCCTAGGATTCACCCCACCATTACTACCCATAACAATCATTCATCATGATTCTAAGCTTGTTAAACATAAACATTGACACATGCATCCTCACATAGCCTTTCTTGTCAAAGAAGAGCTTTAGCATCTCCTATCTATAAACTTCATTCAACCCATTGACTACCCCAAATGGGTCTCAAATATCATACCTATCACCAAAACCACTAGGGGTCTACACATTTGTGTAGACTTTAATGACCTTAACCTTGCCTACCCCAAGGATGACTTTACTCTATCTAGTATTAACTAGCTTATTAATCTTACAACTGGCCCTGAGATGTTATCTCTCATGGATAGGTTTTTAGGTTACAATCAAATCTTGATTACTCTTAATTACTAGCATAAAACCACCTTTACCACCCCTTGGTGAAATTTTTGCTATAGAGTCATGCCTTTTGGGTTAAGGAACATTTTTGAAACATACTAGCATAACATGACCTACATCTTCCATGACCTCTTCCACACCATCATAAAGGAGTATGTCAATGATCTCTTGGGAAAATATAAAAATCACAAAGATCATCTGAAATTTCTTTTCATTATCTTTGAACTCCTAATCCATTTCCATGTCAGACTTAACCCCAAAAAATGTGTTTTGGGGTCCTTTTAGGAAAGCTTATTGGCTTTATCATCTCCCTTCGAGGAATTGAGGTAGACCCTACCAAGGTCAAAGCAATATTGGAGATGCCTCCTCCTACCAACCTTAATATAATCCATATCCTATAGGGAAAGCTTCAATCCATTCACCATTTTATTTCCTAGCTTTCAAACTAGCACCAACCTTTCCATCACCTTTTGAAGAAGGATGTCTCTTTCAAATGGAATTGAAATTTTCAAAAAGTCTATGGTTCACTCAAATATTACCTTTTGTCACCACCTATCCTTGCCCCTCCTAAGGATAACCAACCCTTTTACCTATACATCTCTACCATAGACCATTCCCTAGGGGCAATGTTAGCTCACTGAGATGAACAACACATAGAGCAAGCCATATACTACATTAGTTACATGCTTGAATAATATGAGACTTGGTATACCCATATCATGAAACTCTACTTATCCATGACTTTCATTACCACCAAAATCTATCACTACCTTCTTAACCATAAAACCTATGTCATAACCAACACTGACCCACTCAAGTACATGCATTCCAACCCATACCAAAACTAGCGTATGACCAAGTGGCTTATGCTCTTAGTAGAGTTTGATCTTAAATTTCTTTATAAAAATTCAATTAAAGGGTAAGCTATTTCTAACCAATTAGATGAAAAACCTGTGATAAATCACCAAACTCCTCTTTAATTTTTAGTTGAATCTATTGCTACTCTTTCCAAAGAGGACATAACCTACCAAATGACTATGTTCTTTGATGGGTCAAAGTGTCAGCATGGTGGGGGAATTGGTATCATCCTTATACCCTTTGATGGTGAACCCCTTCCTCTACCTTCAAACTTTATTTTGAATGCACCAACAATATGGTTGAGTATTAATCCATAGTCACAAGTCTCTAAACTGCTCTAGCCTTGGGAATTAAGACAATCAATGTCTTTAGTGATTCCTAGATCATGGTTAACCAGGTCAATGGATCTTATCAATGTAAGAATGATGTCTTAAAAAAATATAAGCTTTTTGTTAACAAACTCTTAACATCATTTGAATGTTACTTGGTCTAATATATTCCCTGATCTACCAATAAATTCACCAATATAATGGATTGCCTTGCTTCCCAACTCCCTTCTTGTCCTTATAATTCCAAAATATTTGTCACCATTCATCATTTTACCACACCCTCTTATAACAAATTTGACCTCCCTACCATTTGTAGTGTGGAGGAATCCCCATCTAACATTTGGTATGACAAAATTTTTAACTACTCAACCTAGGCATCATTCCTCCTAACATCTCTAAGAATGCCCAAAGAACCTCTATTTAGATTAGCTCTTATTACACCATACTAGGGGGAATCCTTTACAAACATGGTTTTCATGATCTCCTTTTTTTCCTACGTAGCCATGAAGCTTCCCATGCCGTTAGGGAAACACATGATGGGATCTATGGGGGACACTTTAATGATCTAGTAGTCATTAAACATATCCTTTTCCTTGGATACTATTGGCCCACCCTCAGCCAGGACTATTGTAGTTATGTAAAAAGTGTTTCAAATGTCAAAACCATGCTAATTTACATCACGTACTAGCTAATGGCCTCTAAGTATCTAAGGATTTTTATCCTTTATCATAATGGGGGCTCAATCTCATTAGGGAAATTAACCCCCATTCTTCATATTGGCATAGCTCCATCATCATAGCCATTGAATATTTCACCAAGTGGGTGGAAGTTATTCCTCTTATCTCGACCAAATTAGAGAAGATTGTCAACTTTATCAACCATCATATCATCTGTCACTTTGGTGTTCCTCATAATATCATCATCAATAATGGAAAATATTTCAAAAACAAGTAATTCAAAGTTCTATGTGATGCATTTAGCATTAATTTAAGATTTTCCGCACCTTACCATCCACAAGAAAATAGATAGGTGAAAGCCTCCAACAAAATCCTTAACAAAATGCTAACTAAAGTCATCAGTGCTTCAGGTTAGGATTGACACTTTCACATCCCATTCACTTTATGGGCATATCTCACTAGCATTCAAACCTCTACGGGTGATACCCCTTTCTCTTCAATCTTTAGAGTAAAGGTAGTCTTGCCTCTTGAAGTCCAAATTCTATCTCTTTGCATACCTTTACAAGATCTTATTTTTTTAAAATATTATCATCAACACTATTTAACATAGCTTGAGCTACTTGATGAACATCTCCTTGTAGTACTTAACCAACTCCATATCTATCAAGAACATATCAAGCATGCTTATAATAAGCACCTAAAAGTGAGAGAATTAAATATCAAATACCTCATCCTAAAGTAAAACCAACATGTGACCAACATGGAGAAAAGTAAACAAGGTAAGTTTGATTTCAATTGGCTTGGACCTTATATCATAGCCCATAAGTATGGATTAGAAGCTTATCATTTGTCCTCTCTTGAAGGCAAACTAGAACTTATGCCTCTCAATGCTTTGCATCTATGTCTATTTTTCTGTTAAAGAAGGATTAAGCTCACTTTGTGTCTAACTTAAGTTTGTCCCTTGATTAACAAGATTTTCACCTTCACCCATCTTCCTCCTCTCCTTCTGAGGATAATTTATTACAAAATAGAACCATGTGATTAAATATCATAGTCATATCCTAATCCTAAATATGGGTACCATAGCTCTACCCATAGCATGGTTCTCATGGATAATTTTCATCTCTAATAAGATGGAATCCCATGGTCATTATCTCTCAAACCACCTCCTTTCACTTATCATTTAACCCTCTTGTGTTAAATTTTTTCCCTCATAAAGGTAAACCTCTGAACCTAATTAGACTTGTCTATGTCTAAGAACATCACATCTAAAAAAAAATTGGATACCAAAATATTACTTGGGTCAATACCTTAAGCATTAAAAATTGCTCTCTTGAAAGATAGCTACCCAAAAAAAAAATTCTTACACTAAAGGTAAATTGCTCCCTTGAAGGACAACTATCAAAAGGCATTAAACAAAGCATCTAAACTTATACCAATCCCTTGAAGGATGGCTAAGTTAACTTTGTCAAAAATAGAGCAATTTATTGGAAGCTTCTTACATCGATCAGCTCCCCATATACATCAATAGATCAAAAGACCCACTATCACAATCAAATAAAATTCTAAGTAATCTTGAAAGCCACAATCAGATCTCAAACAAAATATTAAGATGGAAGCCACAATCATATTTCATATGTAGACTTCCTACATTGATCAGTCTACATCTATAATATGACATGGACTTGTCTATTATCATTCTTAGGTCACCTATAAAGGGGAAAACTTACCCACATAAGGTTTCCATACATATTACCCTGTATCCTTCACACCTCCTATCACCCATCTTCCTTTAATACTATCTATAAATCAAGGGATTTAAAGCTTACTTGGCACACTATGATCAAGAAACCTATTTTATCAACCAACGTACGCTAATGTGAAGCATTAGAAAGGCTTGTGTTCCTTAATTCAATCCAACTTTGGGTTTTGTTTTAATTTATCCTTGTTAAAAAATAAGCATTACAACTAATTTATTATTCTCTCCTCATTAAGTCATGTATTATATTAGACCTATGTCTCATGATTTCTCATGTCTTTTTCCACATCTAGTATGGTCATCTAACCTACTTATGTACAACCACTATTATCCATCTAGCACAAATAGAATAAGAATAACATTAACATCAATCAGCCCACCTTTTGGGGATACCTTTCTATGAAACCTCAACTTCCCTTCAATGCACACACTTTCTTTGTAAACCTTCAAAAAAATTGAACCATGTGGTCCATAAAATTAGGGCAACCAATTTTAATACCACTTAACAAACCCTTGTTGAACTACATTATCCTGATGTCCATGGACTATGTAGGCACTTCTTGACTTAAGTGCAACTTGACCACTAAAAGTTAATTACCATCCCCTTTTTCTTCTCATTAATTTCCATTGCTAACAATTCCCTTTTGCTTAGGGCATCCTATATCAAGGAAGATTTGAATTTTTCCTAGCATCCTTATATTTTAACATCATCTAATACTTCTTCTTTGTTTTTCCCCTTTTTTGGGAGAATTACATTGGCTTGAAGACTAAGTATGTGGTTCTCAATTACTAAGGTTGGCTTGGCCACATCCTATATTTTATTTTCCCTTCTTACCTAATACCTTTTCCTCCACTTCTCTACCTTTCCCTTCACCACCTCCTTCCCTTCAGCTTGTAAATCTCTTTTAACCACTTTTCTATCTTGTCAATCTCTATTAACACAAAGATTGAAAATCTTCCTCATTATCCCCTCTTATCTCCCATAAATCCACCATCTACTTTGCTTCATTGACCTCCCCATCACCTTTTCTTGTCCATGCTTCATGGCTCGCTTCCCCACCCACTTTTCATGTTTTTTATCCCTCTCTCCACTACTTACCAACCTTGCCCTTTATCCCCTTTATCTTTTTCCACCATCCTCATCCTTTCCCCTTACCCTTGTCAACCTGTCATACCCTTTTCCTCACTCTCTTTTCCTCACCAATTCCACATCATCTTATTCCCTTGCACATTGATGGACACTTTTACCTCATTCTCTTCTTCGATACCACCTTCTTTCTGATCTTCCAGTACTTATAAACAACCTTCATTCCAATTATCATCTTTTGTTTTCCTCTTTCCCATCTTTTTAATCTGGCATGCTTTCTATTTTTTCTTCTACCATCCTTTTTTTCTTATGTGTGCCACCACTCTCTATCAATTTTCCATTCTTTCCACCTTTTCCATTTTTTCCCTCCAAAACTAGCTTCTAACTATGTCTTTATCCTTTGAGAATCCTTCCATAATTTCCCTTTTCTTCTTATCTATTCTCACCTTTTTCACTTTGCATTCCCATTTTCCTCTTTTCATCTCGATACTCACTTATATTTTGCATGTGTGTGTGTCCATGCTTTATATCCCTACTTTATTCTTCATATTACCATCCCTAATCTTCATCCCTTATTTTCATCTCATTCCTTATCATTGTGTTCCCCTATTTCTTCACCACGTCACCACTTTTTTAGCTTATCAATTTCTTCTAATCACCCATTTAGCTTGTCAATCTCTTATAACAAGCTGATTACAACATACCTTATCTCTTCAGCTTCTTATCCACCCATCCTTTGCTTCCCCTCATTTTTATTAACCCCTTTTCCATTTTCTATCCCATTCTCATCCACAACACCACCATGTAATTTTATTCATTGTTCCTATCCTTGCCTATCATCATCCATGCTTACTTGGTCATGTCATCACCTACTTCTTCACTCTCTTGTCATCCTTTTTGTGTCCTCATTTCACTCTTTTTTCCTCCTACTTCTTTTCTTCAATGTGTTTACTTATTTTTCATTCTCATCACAAAAATATTTTATCTTTGGTCTCTTTTAGACCTATTTTCAATTCTACCATGACCTACTATATTTATCATCCTCCCCTTACCCTTCATGATTGTTACAGTTCTCTCCCCATCCTTTTCAATTCTCCAATCTATCATTTTTAGTACATTCCATAAACCCCCATCTTATACCTTTTATTTTTATTATCTTTTTTCCATTTCATTTCATTTTTCTCATCTCCTTTGATGACATTCCTTGTTCTTCCTAACCTTACTTTTTTCCTCCACCATATCCATGCTTAGTTTCTTCCATCCTTCTCCATCTTCATCTTTATATGTGACCTCATTTTCTTCTCTACCTATCTCTTCATTCATCTCCTAGTCCACCTTCACCTCATCCCTTATTAGATCTCCTTTATTTTCTCCCATTGGCACTCTAGCTTCTCACTCATTAGAGTGCAGTCACCAATTGTATTGCTTATACATGCATATACATATTTTATTCCTCATGTCCTCTGATATCTTACTTTAATACATGAAATCTTATTAGGTTCACTAATTTAGGGTATCTATTTCTTCCTTTAATGTCTTTGTATATTACACATGGGCCCTCCTTTTATACCTCTCTATCTACTCTTTTTTCCTTGTCCATCACCTCTTCCCCTTTAAACCCTCTACACATTTTGAGTGTACTTGATAGAGTGTGATTAACACACCTTTTTATCCTTCAAAGCATGCTCATGTGATGTATTCATAGGGCTTATGTTCATTAAGCCAATCCAACTTCAAGTATATTTTTCATCCTTATCAAAGTAGAAACATCATACCCTCTTCTTATCTTAATGTGATTGGTTGATATTTTCATTATAAAATTTGTCTCTTGATTATATTATTCACTTTACCATTCTAGTGTTATTTGTTGCCTTAACTCATCTACTTTACCTTAAGAGCGATTAAAACAACCATAACCATAACAATCATGAGTACCCACATAACCCTAAGCATAATAAAATTCAAAAAATGACATCCAACACATTTTGTACATGTTTACAATAGACTATGCAAAATTTTATTTAGGGTGTGAAGAGTCATATGGTACATACAAAGTTATTAGACTATACACACCTCACTTAAAGCATCTAAATACATAATTTTCCTACCTAAACATTAGGCTAATTATTTGGTGACTATGGATTTGTTTTCAACCATCCTTCTACTTGATTGTTCCCTGAACTAACACCTATAACATTCCTTATATTAGTAGCCACTAAATGGTGTACTCTATTCTCTTCTTCCACATTCATCCCCATAGGGAGAGAATCATATTTTTCTCTAGGTCTTTCACCCTATTTGACTATCATAGCCATTACATCCATCTACTCTAATTTTTCTATTTACATAGGTGCCACCTCTTGTTGCCTCAATTAACATCCCCTTAGATAGTAAGAGTTCCCTCCATAAATAAGCTGATGGTCATGCTCCCTAGCCCTACATATTGTGCATCAAAATTATCATATTCTTCACTACTAAGGAGGTAAAAATTCAAGCTCAAGCTCAGGCTATGGGTGTCTTTCCTCTTGTTGTTGGTTTAACAATACTTCCATTATCACCATTAGATGTTGTAGTATCTAGTAGATATGGACATTCACCATATTGATTATTTTAGGTCATGGGGGTTGTTGATTTTCTTCACCATTATTCCAATTTTTCACCATCTTTAACCTTGTGTAGTTCTCATTACTATCTGTAACCTAAAACATAAAATAGCTTCATGATAGACATTTGTCCTTAGCATGGTTCTTTAAATAGAATACCTGATCATTCTTCCTTGCTAACATGATTATCCCTTTCATCGATGGGAAGGATCCTATGATGTCATTGATTCCCTTGAACAATCTTCTTGCTTAAAATGGTCATGTCTACTTACCTTTTTGTGTGGACACATAATCCTTGATCCAACTAGTCATCTTGATAAAGTCATTATGTGCCATCATGATGTCTTTTTGTTACCCTTATCATATGATCCAAATTTGATGTCTTTACTTACTTTATCATCTTGTAGTCCTTATGAGCCTAGTGGTCATTTACATCATTGTCACCTTTGCCTTAGTTTACATAAATTAGCTTCCATCCATGGACCACTATAATGGTCATTCCTTTAAAACTATTGTTGTTACTGGTAGAAATAGTTTCCAAACACTTGACACTATGATCCCACTATTTTATATCCTAAACTTATGATTTTTAAACACATTAGTCTTTTATTTTGTGCCACCTAAAAAATCATCCATCATAGTTGAACAACCATCTTATCCTTCTATATAACTAATAACCTATACCACATAGCTCCCTATTGGTAGTGCCTCTTCTAAATATAACCCAAAGTCATTAGTTTCAAAGTAAGGATAGAGGATGTAGACATAGACACCTATTTAGCCCACCCATGTAGCTCCTGAGTAAGGCAAAGTCCATCCTCTATCACTCACCATGCTGCCAATTTTATACCTCATAGAATATACTTAGCTATTAAAGAAATTCTTTTCAAATAGTCACTTTGTTATTACCCATACTTGGCTCATAGCGATAATGGCCTTTAACTAAATAGACTATGCAAATCTTGATAGAAACCCATATCCTAAAACTTAGCTTAATTTAATAGATACAATCACTATTCTTATACCCTCACATAATTTTAGAAGGTGTAACCTCCTCATGAAGGCACCTCTTCTTTGGCTTAGCTCTATTGCAAGATATTTATGGTGTTTAGCTTTTTATTACCCACTTATTTATCCTACCTTTCCCATCTATATTTTCTCCTCCTAATTCATATGTGATTATTGTGGTGACTATTCACCAATCTACACCATGAAATTTCATCATTACCAAACTATTAACCCAAACCTAACCATGTGGTTTATCACATTGGGACAACCCAACTAAACTCCACTAGAGAACTATATTAGGCCTAAAGTTCTTTTGGATATTTTGTCTATAGAAATATGTAGGTAGTGTCTATTTGGCCTAGTACATTTAGAGTGAGCTTAACCACCCCCTACCAACCCATCTCGACCCATTCACCTTTCTCCACCTCAACATTGGCCATTTTGACCTAAACTGTTACATATTTTTATGACAACCTTGCCTTGATCCTTTTGACCATACTGACCAATATTTCCACATTGAACATTTGAATTTGCACCACCTAATACACAACTATAACATCTATATTTTTTAAAGGAGCACTTATGAATTCAAATACCTGTAAAAATATTGACTTTATCTAAGAGACTAATAAGTGTGCCCATCTATAGTTGTAGTCACATGGTACATTAGCCACTTGCCTCTTAGAATTTGACCCTTATTTTACCAATATTTCAAACTTTCATTTATGTGTGATTTTAGCTATCACACTTGGTGGCATTTTATGTGCATGTTTGTGTTTCAAATGCCCAACCCTTTTTTTGCACCAACCTCTTATCAAACCTGTACCCAATTCTAATTTTCCTCATCAAATCTTAATTTAAGGGGGAAAACCTTCTCCAATAATTGGTGAATGTTTAAATTTGACCAAGCAATCCTTTTTTATTTTTTAACTTATTAATTCAAAGCTACATAATAAAAAGGGGCAAAATGTAGACACTAGAAAATTACACACTTACTTTTTTCAATGTCTGAATGCCTTGAGACCCCCTAAAAAACCCTTAAACCTTTTTAACCCTTAAAAAATCCCTCTTAACCTAATCAAATCACTATTTACATATCACTATTTGAAATTACTATTCACTATGGGACCCAACATCACTATTCATGATGACATGGTAGGTGACATGGAGAGTGACATGGAAGGTGATATGGAAAGTGACATGGATTATAAGTGAGGTGGATTGAAGTGGGACATCATACTCCACCTGGGACCCTCCTTCAAGGTACCTAATGATATCGTTAAGCACCAAAGGGCCCCTCCTTTGAAGTATGGCACTTTTTTCCCTATGGGGACATCATTTAACATGTGATTTTGTCCTCATGCATAAAGGTGGTGCCAAAATTCTTGGAAAACTTGGATAAAGGACAAAATAGCTTGGTTGAAAGTACTTTAGCCTCATTTGTGTCCATGTGCATGATTTTCACTCAAAATTGGACTCATGTGCAAGGTGGGAGACAAACCAACAAAGTGGGAATCCCACCACCCTTATCATTTGATTCACCCATTCACCCACATGGATAATGGTGCCAAAATTCATGGGTAACTTAGCCAAAAGACAAAATAGCTTGGTGGAAAGTCCTTTTGCCTCATTTGGGTCCATGTGCATGATTTCCATTCAAAATTGGACTCATGCACAAGGTGGGAGACAAACCAACAAAGTGATAATCCCACCACCCTTATAATTTGATTCACCCATACAACCACATAGATAATGGTGTCAAAATTCATGGGGAACTTATCCAAAAGACAAATTAGCTTGGTGGAAAGTCCTTTGACCTCATTTGGGTCCAATGTGCATGATTTTCACTCAAAATTGGACTCATGTCAAAGGTGGGAGACAAACCAACAAGGTGGGAATCCCACTACCCTTTTAAACTATCCCATTTATGAACCCACTTGTCAAATGTTCCATATTTAAATATTCTTCTTCTTTGGCATGTTTCTTGACAACAAATTCTATAAGTACCCCCTTCTCCTTCACCCATGGTTAAGTTGAGTTTTGGTAAAAAAAACATTTCTACTGTAGGTTTTCCACTTTTGAAGGAGGTCATAATATTTGAGGTTATAAGAATTAAAATAAAAAAACTCTATCAAATTTTCAAGACATCATCAATCATCTTCAACAAGCCATCCTCTTCAACATCCTCAATAAGCTTCTTCAAGGTATCCTTGTATTAGCTTATTTATTTATTATATTCCTTTTTTTCTTTCCATTTGGAATTTATTTACTTGACCTCAAAATCTTTTCCTTTTTATCCCATTTACCTCTTTTCCATAGTTATCCCATTTATCTTTACACCCCATTTCCCTTTTTGTCTCAATTACCCCCTTTTACCCCTTTTCCTTCTTGGTCTCTTTTTGACCATTTGCCCCTTTGCCTTATTGGCCCCCTTCTTGATCATTTATCCCTCTTGATTTATTTAATGCATTATGATTTACCATATCAACCATTTTACAACTCCAACCGAATCATTATTTTGACCCTTATCAAGTTACTAAACCAAAACCACAACCTTGTTTTTGACTAAATTTTAGCATTAGTTGCTTTTATCTAGTCATTGTTTTAGAAAAGAATTTAACTTCTTTGTTTTAATTCTAGTTATTTTTTATTTTTTAGTTTCAATTTTATGTTATTTTATTTAAATATTTTCATTTTTATTTATCAACTTAATTATTTAAATCAGGTGGATTGATAGCCTCCTAAAAAGATTTCACTTCTATGATCTAGCTCACGCTAGGCAATCCACCCATCTACTTGTCTAAAAAATAAGTGTGTTTAAGTTTTTTATTATTTTTAGGTATTATTACCTAACCAAATAAGAGTTATCACAATTTTTGGACTTAAATGAGTACATAAAAACCATGTATTCTTCTACATACCTGTTAACATAGTTTCTTTCTTCTAAAATTAAGAAAAAAGTAAAAAAATATATAGAAAAAAACACCTCAGATCTTAGATGTTTTATAGATTTATATTGTAACTTTTTTATTTAATATATTATTCCATACAAGGAGGTGAGTGTAACTACCTCTAGACCATTGAGTGTTATCTCATCATAATAGAACTTGAACATGAGTATACCAACATAACCAATGTCAACAATGCAAGGTAGGCAAAAGCCTATAAGAAGTGGTCCAATGCCACAAGAAAGTATCAAATCACAAATACACCAATAATAATTATGGGAATATTGATACCTTTGGGTCTAAAGGTGTTGAAGGACCATTATTTTTATAGGCATTGGGGGATAAGCACCTTAAATACCAACTACCACCCATAGTAGATCTACTAAAAGATGACTATATACCTCCGAGAGTATCATAGTATGGAAAATGTTAAATAAAATGTAATGAAGTGTGAACTATAGTGGCATGCATGAGGCATAACCTAGTTTGAGCAAAAGGTTACTCAATTTTTAATAACTTTACTTGATCACACCCACACTTGGTATAAAAAGTTTGATCCCAATCAGGATATGGTTGACTATGATACCCTGAAGGATGAATTCTTGAAAGAGTTCAACATCCTGGAGTTTAAAAAATATAGCATCACCTCTCTACAAAAAAATACCAAAGGATTCTCAAAGAGTTTACACTTGTATGATGTATAATTCAAAACTATCCTAACAAAGGTTCCATATGATATTCACCCTTCCCAACATGTGCATTAGTTCATTCGGTGGTTGCTCATGCTATTTAAAAGAGCACATTCCATGAATAATTTTATAGACCATCTATAATTAATCGAATTCATGCTTAGATCTAAGGTATTTAAAGGTGAAAATACCAAGATCAACCCATTTATGAAGGTGAAAATTGCATCTATAGTATCCTAGTTCCAAAAGCTTACCACTAGCTCTATGCATGATGCTCAAAGTGGATTATGGTGTACCAACTATGAAGTCAAAGGCCATAATAGAAATAAATACCCATGGAGTAATGTGTGTTCTTTACTTCTAAGATATAAAGTCTATCAAGAATTTCATGACATACAAAACTATCCTTATTTGTAATATACAAACCAAGTCAACACAACCATCTATTGTCATTTGTGTAATGCCTATAACTATACCACTATTAATTACTACATGATTGACAAAATGCATGAAAATATGGAAAGGTGCATGTGATAGGTTATAGAAGTAATTAGAGGACAATAAAACTAAGGAAATGGTGGCTACATCTAAGAGAATATAGGCTTTAGGATGTAGAGAGGTACTAAAGGGCAAGGTAGAGGATGCAATGGTGAATATTTCCCATCATTCTCATGTTATAAGTGTGTCTTAATATATCATTATCAGTATGATTTCCCTACACATCCCATGTGTGGGTATTGTTGAGGGCTTGATAAGGTTAAAGAATGCCCTGACCTTTAAAAAATGTTGACCCAAGGTAGGCCTAACATATAAAAAGATGCATGAATGATCATGCATGAGAAAAAGATGGAAAAATATACCCCAAAGGCATAACTTACACACATAAAATCAATCAAGGTGTAGGAAACTACGCATAGTGGATTCACCTCCTAGTTGCTAATTATGCTAGTACCTGAGTTATGCCTCAAGTATGGGGATCAGGGTCAAAATGAATGTATAATATGACCTAAAAATATATATAAATTATATCTATACCCAATGTGCTATAAATATGTACTAAAATAGTCTATGATCATAATCCACAAATTGCAATGGGATCTCTAATTAGTGTGGGACCTAGAAGTGTAGGATGTCACCTCTCAAAAGAAGAAAGATAGCTGAGAGGTTGAAGTAAAATAATTGATTAAGATCATATGCCTCTTATAGATTGATGGTATGTTTCCCCTATTAAATAAATTACTCCTCAAACACATAAGTCAAAATCAAGTTGAGGACTTTATGCCATGCATGGAAAGGGCACAAAAAGTCTAACACACTCATAATGTTAAATATAACTAGGAACTCTTGGCGAATGCCACTATTGATAGGTGGTCTATCTATGAGGTTATTATAGACATAGATATCAAGGTTAACATCTTGACAAATATTGATTGGGATAAGATGGGTAACCTAGATTTAATACCTCCCCCTCATGTTTTATTCATGGTTAATAAGACTCAAGCATATCCTATCAGAATTTTGAAGAACATAGTTTTAAATATCCTAATTTTCAAATTCTAAGCTAACTTTGAATTAATAGAGTTATCATAGTAGGATAACTACCCAATTCCTCTAGGAAGACCATGGTGTTATGCAAATAATATAGATATGCACTTAAAAAATGCTACATGACCTTTGAGAATGGAAAAGAGAGGGTAGTTATACATCTTTTAAATGACCAGGGACCCCCTATGTTGAGAGAATAATCATTGAGGATGAAATAAACCATATCTATAACATCACGTCACAAGGCACCAAGGCTCTAGAGCCAAACAATCAAGTAATACTCTCTTAGGAAGATGGATAGTTAGTCTTAGACACCACAAATATTGCTTATGATTGATGGGTTGAGGAAGCATATGAGACCACTGGCCAATGATGTTGTTTGGTGAAAGAAAAAACACCAAAATTAGTAAATATAGGTTAGATAAAGATTGATTTAACTCCTAAAATATGGGTCCCTTACACCAAGAAAAGAGGAAAAGGAGTGTTTTGCCTTAGTAAGGGAAAACTTGTTGTGCTCCCAAGATATGAAGGAAGTAATCCTATGAATGACTATGTCCATGACATTGAGTCATGCATCCCAAAGGAGGTGGATATAATGGGTTCACTAGTTTACACATTAAAAATCACTACCATTCAATGGTGGGTAATGCAAAAGCCTAGCTTGCTGACTTGGTAGGATATAAAGGTAGCCATTTGCACTAGATTTGGAAATAGCAATGAGGACCTAGACATTTTAACTTACTCTGGTGACTCTAACCCCATAACACATGTACATATTTTTGAAGATACATGGACTATTTGTGATTAAAATGCCCCAAAAAATATATGATTGTATGCCTTCTATAGAACCTTAAAGACTTTGGTGTAGGCATGGTATGTAGTCAATGAGATACACTATAAAATAGTAGACTAGTATGCCCTTAAGGATTATTTTATTCATACCTTATCCTTTTATTCACAAAATCTTGAACTAATTGAGCCATTATATATATTCAAAGGTTAGTGTTTAAGGACACCACTATATTGAAAGAGTGCCTAAGGGACATGTTCAACAAAAGGGTTAGCACTCCCAACCTTATTCAAAGAATACATTTTGAATAGTGACTCTAGTGATGAAGATGATGACACATGAAAATAATGCAACTAGAATAATTTGGCAAGGAAAGAAAGTTAGTATACCAAGTTAAGGATAACACCCAGAAGAAATAAATGCTACCCATATTCAGGTAGAGACAACCAAGGGAAGTAGACAATTCAAGGATTCACACCAAAAGTGGCATGAACCCTCTTAGGCATCATTAAAAACTACCAAGATAGATATAAATTCAAAAGGGAAACCCAAAATTGCCACTCTAGGCACCTATTGGTCTGATATAAAACTGACTTGTATTATTGATCTCCTAAAATAATTCCAAGACCTATTCCCCTAAAACTATAAAGATATGAAAGGATTTTACCCATCCCTTGGGAATATGAGAATTGAACTAGTTGATGGAATAAGACCCATCAAGAAGAAACCTTATAAAATGAACCCAAATCTTCAAGCCAAGGTCAAGACTAAGATCGATGGCATGCTAGCTGCAAGAGTTATCTACCTAATTTAGGAATCTAAATAGATCAGCCCTATGGTCATTAGCATCAAAAAATATGGGCATATTTGAATTTCTGTTGACTAAATACTATTGAAATTTGCCTATATGACCAACCCCTTCCTAAATCTATTATTGATGAAGTATTGGATGGCATTGAAGGTTATAAAATATACACATTTACTAATGGGTTCTTAAGATGCCATCAAGTCCAAATCAAGGAGGAGGACAAGCTGAAAACCACCTTTGAAATTGAGTGGGTTTGTTTTACATATAACATAATGACCTTTGGCCTGAAAAATGCACCATCCATTTTCTCCCAGGTGGTGATAACCACATTTAAAGACTTCATTCACAAGTTCCTTTAAGTATATTTAGATGATTGGATAGTGTATAGGTTAGTAAAAGATCACTATGACAATTTATGCCTTTTTATTGAAAGGTACTAGTAGTTGCATTATCTCTTTAAATCTTAAGAATTATATTTTCACAATGTTGTTTGGCACATTCCTTGATCACATCATCTATAAGGATAGTATACTCATTGATATCACCAAGATTGAAATAATCCTTTAGCTTTAAACACCATCAATGCAGAAAGACATCTACACCTTTCTCAAACATTATGGGGATTACAACAAGTTCATAAATAATTATGCTAAGATTATAACAATGCTAGAGGAACTCTAGTAGAAGGATGACCCATTTTATTAGGTCACAACATAGGAATATGCTTTTAAGATGATGAAGCTAATACTAGTAAGTGCACTAATACTACAATTTCTTGACTGGGTGACTCCCTTCCATGTCCATGTTGATGCCTTTGGTACTAAAATTAGTGTCATTCTCACTAGATAAATGGAAAATAGATCATCCTATTATTTCATAAGTAGGAAACTAAATAAAGTAGATTAAAATTACACCATAATTGGGTATAAGGCACTTTCCATGGTCTAAACCCTATAGACGGTATTTTATAGCAACCCTCTTTATCTTCTTTATTGATCAAAAGTTCCTTAAATACTTGGTGAATAAGCCCATTTTTCACATGTGCATTTGTTGATGGATCATTTTGATCCAAGAATTCAAATTTTCCATTGTAATCAAGCCTAAAAAGAAAAACTTGAGCCTAGAACATCTGTCCTGAATTAACTCTAGAGATGTTAGTGTCAATTGAAGATGATATGCTAGATGTGCAACTCTACAAGATCTAACATGTCCTAGAAGACTTAGAAAAAATTGTTACATTTTTGACCTCTAGATCTCTGCTTTAGGCCATCACAACTAAAGAGAAGAAGCAACTCATGGTTTGTGCTACCCATTTTCAACTCATTATCAAGGAACTATACAAATTGAGTTACAACAAGATCATGTGTCAATATGTCCTAAAGCATGAACATGACTCAGTATTATAATAGGATTATGATGGGATCATTGGGGGCCATTTTTATAGATAGGCAACAACATGAAAAGTGTTATAATCAAGCTTATGGTGGCCAATCATGTTTCATGATACAAAAGCATATGCCAAAACATGTGATGCCTACCAATGCACTAGAAATCCAAACCATTGGGATGAGATGTACCTCATCCCCATCCTTTCCTAGGTGCCATTTGAAAAATGGGCCATTAGTTTTATTGGGACTATTACTCCCACGATGTGCTGAACAAGTAGAAGGTACATATTGGCTAGTACATCTTACTTCACCAAATAGGCCAAAATAGTGCCAACCAAAGAATATATAGCCACAATTATAGCAATATTCATTTTGGAAAACATTATTAGTATGTATGGGTGCTTTATCAACTTGATTAGTGAATGTGGCACACATTTCATCAATAAAATAGTTCAAATCATGTTGTCTGAGTATATGGTGGCACACCATAAAATGATACCCTACTACACCTAAATTAATGGCACCATAAAAGCATTACATAAAATACTGGGGACATGCCTCACAAAAATATGTGACATTGGTTGAAAGGATTGGGATAACCATGTGTTAGCAGTGTTATGGTATTGCCACACAATATACAAGCATTTGAATAAAACTACAACATTCCAACTAGTCTTTCGCATAGAGGCCATTCTACCTATAAAATTCCTAGTGCCCTTATTGTAAATCATGTGCATTGGTTGATTGGATGACCAAGAGTTAATAAATAAACACTTGAAGGATTTGGAGAAGTTATATGAGACACTCACCCAAGCATGATGGAGCTAATAGATAGAGAAGGCCCAGCAAAACACATGGCATGATAAAAACATCAAGGGAAAGGTGTCTACAAAAGGTTCTTTGGTCATGTTATATGATTCTAAGTACCTAAGGCACCCAAGAAAATTATAGATTTGATGGATGGGACCTTATGTCATCAAACACATCTTAGATATTGGTGCATACAAGTTATGCACATTGATTGGTGAAATGTTCCATGGGCATTTCAATGATAATAGATTGAAATTATACCATCACTAAAATGGCACTTGCACCATCTAACATCAACTTTGTAGTAAAAAATCAGTCACTTTATCTTGTGACCATAACAAAATTGGTGCAAACTAGATATTTTCCTTGTGTTTAGTTTATTTTGTATAAGTGTGGTGTTTTTCAAGCCTATAAATCACTAAGTCAACATATAGTGTTTAAGAAACACTTCTCATTTTTGGACTCAAAGAGTCCATTGCATGAGTTTCATGTTATGATAATCCTACTATATTTGGTGGAATAGAGGCAAATCAATGAACTATTTCATAAATTTATAATGTTTGGTTATTGGGAGCAACCATGGCCTAAAGTAGATCTATGAAATTAAAGAAAATATATGCTAATTTGAATGAATTATGATCAAACCTAAGTCTAAAGTTGAACTATCATGAATATATACAATTAAGTTAAACTAAAGATCAAAAGGAAGGGTAAGGTATAAAATAAACATATTAATGTTGTTTATATTTAATGTAGATATTATGACAAAGTTTAAATATTATCCAAATATGCACTTAAAACTAACATATAACATGAAATAGCATAAGCTCAAATCCTACTACACATTAGGCAAGCATCTAAGGAACTAAAAGAATGAAAATAAAGATGTAGTTCACTTTAAAGGTCTACCCTACAAGTAAATAGCATAAACACATTCACATGAAAGACAAAGTTAATGAAATGAACTTAAGAATCTTCAACTAACCTAACATTAACACAAGTTAGCAACTTTGAAAAAAAGGGTGCTCATCAAGAATCAATAAGAACCATTCAAATCTAAATTATATATCAAACTATTGAGAGAGGAAAAAATAAAAACCACACAAATAAATGAGACAAAATTCTTCAAAATTCCCTATTTGCATTAAATTACTCCAAAATTAGCACAAATAGTTTTGCTCAAAACTCACTCCCTTTTACAATTGGAAATACCTCTTTATATAGATAATTCATGAGGTATGTTAGTAAATAATGACAAATTAAAATTTCACATTTGTATAAGACAACTATCCATTCTGTTGCATTCTAGAACAAATGACATTTTCTCATATACTAACCTATAGGCAATATTCCATTTCAAAAATATACAATGCTGGTTACAAAATAATATTCCTTATCCAACTAACTTTGGGATTGTGTTGCTACTATATCCTTCTACCTTCCTTGTAGGATCTTCATTCTATAATGTTTCTCATTGATTAGTTAGAGGTCAACAATGGGTTTCATGAACAACTCTCTCTCTTGATCTCCCAAGTTATTGAGGTCTTTAGAAATGTCTTCCATCTACTTGGACCAACTATTTAGGGCTTTGATCTTATTCACTAATATAGCCATGTCCATATTCAAATGGGATAGGTTGACTATTTTGAATTCAAAGATTTGGTTTTTGGTTAAGGCTTTGATCAAATCCTTTAGTTGATAACTAACAGCTTGTCATTAGCAAACTTGCCCTGTAGCCATGGAATTTTGCTTACTTATTGCCTCTTGTTTGGTTCTAACTAACTTTAAGGAATTGAATAAGTCAATCATGGTTTCCTTAAATATTTTGAATCTATCTTATTAAATTGAAAAGATGGTAGTCTCTTCTAAATTGTTCTATTATTGCATCATGCATTTGATGATAGCCTATAATTGATCAAATTATTGTTGAGCCAACTTCAATGGGCCCTCTTTGAAGATAGGAACCTCACCATGCCTCTATCTTTACATTGGAGTCAAAATAGTGAATGGTTCCACTTTTTGAAAGGTGAATTCCTCTCCAGTGATCATGGCCTTATTTTCTATCACTCTTTCCAAGCTGGTGGTCTCTAGATTAAATTGAACCCCCACTAATAATTGAGTCACTTCTGGAGCTAGAGTTTTTATTTGTGTTCCACCTAATGCTCCTATGGCAGCTTATTTTTTCTCCTCTTCCATTTGTAGATCCATAATTCATGACTTAAGCTCTTCATGTACATTGATGTTGATAAATTTTTTTATTACCCAAAATATGGTGCATAGTAGGGACTTTCTATAATTTGACATAGTGGTCATGAATTTGTTCAAATTTCTCATTAGTGGTTTACACTTCAGTTTTGGATTGAATTATTCTTACATAGATGATAATTCAACTCTCTTAAGATTGATTATGATCAATATAAGATTACATTAGGGCTTTAGTGAAATCTAAGGGTCTTCTAAAGGTCTTCTTAATGCTTTATTGATGACAACTAGTTCAAACGATGAGCTTCATGGCATCCTTATGGCATTTTCATAGCAATTTGCTCATTTTTATTTGAAAAGTGACCATTGTCTTTTGAAAATTCCTTCTTGATCTTATATCATTAGATTCTCTTTTACACAAATCAAAATGGACTATTGATTTTGATCTAAAATATTGAATACCATTGGCCTCTTTTTGACATTCCTCATGGTTATGACACTTTTCACCACCACTTTTGTTCCTACTTCTTTGAATTATCAACCTCTATATCACACTATTAGATCCTTTATGACTAATTAAATGCATACCATTGATCTTGATCCATTAGATTATACACTTTGATCCACATATCATTGATCAAAATGCATACGTGAACTATGTACCATTGATCCTTGGAATATGCTTAAACTTTAATTCGTGGTATGTGGTTGTGCCATTTGTCACCTTTGTGGTTATCCTCAAGACTCTTGACTTTTTAACCTTCATTATGCATTATCAAATCTTGATTGGTTGGATCAATGTGCTTTATTAGATCTTGATCCATAAGGTCAAACACCATTGCTTGATGAGTGTTCTTTGGCTATGAGTGTGATACTTGTCACTTTCTCACTTTCTTAGAGATCCATTAAATCTTTTATGTATTATGCACCATTGATCAAAATGTGTACGCTTAGCTATGTACCATCAATCTTTGGGGACATGCTTGGACTTTAAATTTGGGGCCATAGATTAACTTTCCAACTCTAATTGCACACTGTTGGATCAACTCACTTGAGTGAATGTGCATCATTGATTGAGGATCTTAACTTATTGACTTTATCTTGCATCATCTGATCAACTCTACCTAAGGAAATGTATACTATCAATCCTAAAAATAATAGATAATGTCAAATCAGGCTCGTGAAATATAGAGAACTCAAGTTAAATATTTTAAACTATGGTTCTATTTTTGTTGATAAACATGATAAAACCTTAGGATAAAATCTTTAAGCTAGGTTTTAAAACATGATAAAGGGGACCCGAAACATAATAAAATACATGGCATAAATTCTTAGGACAAGGATTTTAGATTAAATCTAAAACATAAAAAAAGGACCTAATAGTTAGTAAAACCATGTGGAAAGAAAAGGGACCGATGGGGGATCAAGATATGAAGGGACCAAACATAAAAATTTTAGACTAAGGTTTGGTCATCTTAATAAACATGGATAAACCTTGATAATTATTGAACTAAATCCATAGCATGATTAATCATTCCCACGTAAATTGTTCCCACCAAATTTGAATTTGATTCAAAGGGACCTGAGATAGGGTAATTTGAATGAGTGTATCAAGATGATTAAACATGACTTCAATTTGATTTTCAATAGACCAAAAGTTAGTAAAAGATCAAATTAACATTAATATATAGAACCCTAGACATTACTCATTCTAAATGGACTTCATTAGACCTATAACTTGAAACATAGAAATCCAATGTTAGCAAATTTAGGCAATATGAAACTAGAATCATGAATGAATATGCTAACCAAACTAACTATGGGTGATCTTGAAATAAACAATTAACTGGAAACATGCCAAAGGTACTCTGATCAAGTGAAATTTTAATTTTAATGTATAAATTTGCACAATTTGAAACAAGGGTCCCCATTTTTAATAAATGGGGGTGTGTTGACCTCAATAAATGGAAACTTTTGGGGGAACATAGTAATATGTTAGAATTTAAAGATTCTAGTTCAGACTAATAACTAGTTTATTCAATCTATTTGATCAAGTACCATTAAGATCAATTCATGGTTGAAATAAGACTTGTACATGAATAATTAGGATCAAACATCAAGACCTAGTCATGTTGTGTGTGTTCTTTGATTCCACTTACTATTTGACATGTGAATTGGGGAAACAACTTCCAGATTTCTTGACTTTAACCATTAACATTGACTTTCAGCATGTTTGGATATCCAATATAAATAATGCTTCAACTCAAGGAAGGCTTCGGTATTGCTCTATTTCTATCCAGGCATCCATAGCCCTGATAGAGATGCATTTGAATCTACTCAAGGCATTGCTCTATTTCTAGCAATGTGTCCATTACCCCAGTAGAGATTACCACAATCAACTTTGCTTGGAAAGATTTTAAATTTTGTAATAAATCTCTTATTTTTTGTATTTTTTAGATCATTTTTGACTTTATAGTAGAGGTTTAGAATTAGGAAATCTATGTTTCTAGTGTTTGATCAGATGTTTGGTCTTCATATAATCATCTATGGTTGCAAAATTTATCCCAAGCAATGATGTTTATTAAGTGCAAACATGACTATGTTCTAATAATTCAAGATTTCATCCTACACATGCAATCCTTTTTAGAATAAATATTATATCAAAATAAGGATCAGAATCTCAAGTAATAATTATCCTACCTATTAGTCTTTTACTAGTTTCTCTAAACTATAACATTAAGCTCATATTCGAATAGTCCATGATCAACCAATACTAAGAAAACATACCTACATTTTTTAACTATGGAGTTAATTTTGAGTGATTGGATGAATTTTGAGCTAAGGAATACCTTGAGAAAGGCATATTGAAAATAGGGAGAAAATGAAAGAAAAGGAAACACATAACATGCAAACAAATATCAAAAATAAAATAAATACTTACATTCATAATTTGCAAATAAGGAACAAGAAGGAAAGAAATTTGAAAGAAACTAATATAAGCATACCTATACTAACTCTAACTATTCTTAAAATTTACTACATGAATACTCCAGGTGGGACAATAGATAAATAGTGCTTAGGTATTTCCCAATGGTTGGCAATGTGAACTCTGCTCCTTGTAAGTCTTTTAGTTTGAAGGTGTTATCTCCTAGGGTGTCAACAATATAATATGCACCAATCTATAAGGGTGTGAACTTCTTATGTTTTATTTTTGGTTCTACGACCTTATCGAAAATAAAAACTAAATATCCTTCTCTAAGCACCTTTATCTCTAAATGCTTATCAAACCACCTTTTGATTGTGGTTTGGTACCTGCTAAAATTGGAAAAAGCTTCCTCTCTTGCATCTTCCATCTATATGTGTCTAGCAACCTTGAACTTGAAAATTCTTGATCTTCCTCTATGTACTCTTACATAAACTTATAGGTTGGAAGCTTTAGTGTTATGGGTAATATAGGTCCTTAACCATATACTATCAAGAATGGTGATGCCTTAAGATATTTCTTGATTCTAGTTTTATCTACCCAAAGGGCATACTTAAGTAGCTTGTGTCATGTCATTGGTTTATCATCTATAGACCTATTATGGCTTTCATAAAGTTCTTATTTGTTGATTCTGACACTTCATTACCTTGGGGATAATGGTTTGATGAGAAATTGATGAAAATTTTGCTATCATATGCCCACTCAATTATCTCAATGGATACAAAGACAAACTCATTATCATAGACTAGAGATACATGTATCTCAAACCTTGTGCATATGTGTTATTCTAAAAAATTTGTCACATCTTTAGTCTTGTACTAATTGGTTGCCATTACTTTAGTTTATCTAGTGTAGTAGTTAATAGTAGTCAGAACATACTTGTGACCATCATAAAGATTAGGGTTAATGACCCCCATAAAATCTAGTCCCCATTGGGTAAAGGGTTTATCAATCATTATTAGCTTAGGTGACATGGCTGACTTGGGATCTTTAGTGTTGAAGACTTGACATGAGTGGCATTTTCTCACATTCTTATGAGCATATTTGAAGTTAGTAGGCTAGTAGTAACCAGCCCTAAGGATCCTATGGGATGATATCCTTTTAGATGGATGTCCACTTCCCACATTTTCATGGAAAGTGCTCAAGATCTCAGCCACCTCTTCCTTGGAAACACATCTTAGGTAAATGACTTAAAATTTCTTCCTATACAACACTGCATCCTTGATTATAAAATGAGTTTCCTTGAGCCTTAAATCTCTCTTTTTATTTCTACTTAACCCTACAAGACAATAACCATTGATTAGTAAATTAAAAATAGGATCATACCAATCATTGGGCTAAAATTTTTATTGTTCTACCTGCTTAACACTTAGTTTGGGATTAGTATTGATAATCAACCAAATTAAACCTTGACATCTTACCAACTTTGTATTCTTCATCTATAGATCATATTCTTGGAGAAAAAACATCTACTTAACTCTCATTTTTCCAAGTTCACATTGACTAAGCATGAACTTAGTAGCTAGGTCTAGTAATATTGCATGTCCCTTATTTATAAGGATATAATGCCTAAGTGTCTTCACTGGCTTGACCAAATCACATGATTGCTTATCAATAATAGAATAATTTAACTCAACATTTTTAAAATTAGTACTCATGAAAGAAATAGGATGATCATATCCATCTATCTTCTGAGTTAGGATAGATGCAATTGTATGGTTATAAGCAAAAGAGTAAAGATATAAGTCTTTAGTAAAGTCTAGACTTATTAGCACAAGGGATTCTCCAGGTTCTTATTCAATTTAGTTAAAGGCCTTCTTGGTCTCTTCATTCCAAGTGATCTTAGAATATTTCTTTGACATGGCATTCAAAGGTCTCATTATTTTTGCAGAACTAAAAATAAACTTCCTCACAAAGTTGATCTTTTGAAGAAAGATTTCAATTATTTTTTCTATTAGGAGGTTCTATTTTAGATATGGCATCTATTCTATTCAGGTTTATAGAAATCCCCTCCATAGTTATAATAGTCCCAATAATTTTCCCTTAGTAACACAAAATACTTTTCTTGGGATTTAGAGAAATTCTATACCATCTACATCTTTCAAATACCTATTATAAGTGCATGATGTGATCTTCCATGTTCTTTGAAAAGATAATTAAGTCATCCATGTACATAATAATGCACTTACCTATCAACCCCTTAAAATCATGGTCCATAGATCTTTGTAAAGTTATACCTACATTTATTAGTCCAAAGGGCATCCTTTTATAGGCAAAGGTGCCCCACTTAGTAGTGACTGTAGTTTTTAGTCTATTCTCCCTATTCATGAGCACTTGTTTATATCTTGAAAAACCATCAAGGAAGGACATCATTACAAAAACACTAATAATCTAAATAACCTAATCAAGATAAGGAAAAGGATAGTTATCTTTTTTGAATGCTCTATTTAGATTTTTGAAGTCTCCACACAATCTAATTTCCCCATTTTTTATTTTTCATGGGCACTAGGTTAGCTACCCAAGTGGAGTGCCTAATGGGAAACACTATCCTTGCATCTAAATTTTTTTTTACTTATTTATAAATCAAAGGTTCTAGGATGGGGTTGATAGGTCTTTATTTTTGGCTAAAAGGTTTATAGGTTTCTTTTAGAGGTATGGTATGAGTTATGACCCTAGGATAAAATATTTTTAGGTCCTGATATGACCATGATAAAACATATTGATTCTTGGTCAACAAATCTTTAGCTCTCCTTAACTCTTCACTAGTGGTGGTTGTACTAATGTTGGCTATCTAGGGTTAACCCTAAGAACCTAGGTTAACAACATTGTAATCTTTCCCATTTACTTTGGGAACTTTGATATTCCCAACTAGTTTATCTATGTCAAATAGTCTTTCTAGGGAAATCATACCCTTGGGAATTTTATTATCATTTAGCTATATGATTTTTTCAACCACATTGCCTCTGTCAAGAGTATTTTCATTAGCTTCATTAATGATGTGGTCCTAAAACACTTCAAAATTGTTTATGAAATCTAAGATATGTTGGTCATCACTAAATACCTACAAATAGTTGATATTATCAGGGATTGAGGGATAAGGAACCAATTCAACACTAATGTTTCCTAGTTTAGATTCTTTGTTGGGCATAATATTAGTTGTAGCTAAGGATAGCTCATCAAAAACTTATTTATTTACCTTAGGAATAGAGACAATGTTAAAGGTATCAAAGTAATCTATCAAGTCCCATGCTCTAAACTTATATTTATTAAGGTAAGACAACTTACACTGGTACTTACTTCTTACTTGGTTAACCACTATTTTTGAGTCACCATAAACTAGTAGTTATTTGATTTTGTGTTTGATGGAAAATTATAAACCTAAGATTAGAGCCTCATATTCTACTAGATTGTTAGTGCATGAAAACTAGAGTTGGTAAGAAGTATTTAATTCTTCCCCAACATCATTAATTAAAACAATTCCTGACCTTGATCTAGACTTAAATCTTGCACCATCAAAATATAATTTCCATATCCTAGGCATAATACGAGTTTCTCTAGAGTCACATACCTTAGGGGTGTCAAGAGTGTAAACACCCAAATCAAAGTTAACCATGTTTACCCTCTTATTATTTGCATTGCATTCATTAATCATATGCTTCATTTTAAGTTCCCTTTCTATCTTGATTTGATTTGAAACTCTTTTCTATGGAAGCCACATGTGGGAATAATGAGTATACATGTAGCCATTCAAAGATTTGGTCAAAACTCTACTTAGTATAATACCATATGCATTAGGAATATCCACCACTTGGATGTCAATAAACTATTTTATCCTTGATTCAAAAGTAAATTGCATGTGAACATTTAATAATTCACGAATTATTTTCACCCTAGACTTATCCAATTGAGTCATAACTCTATTAGATTTAATGGGAGTCAAACCAAGTTTATCATAAATACCTTTAAGTATGATGTTAATAGAGGCACCTGAGTCTAATAAATAGTTATGCAAATTATTACCAAAGATTCTTACTGTCAGCAAGAAAGGTAGGACATTTTTTTATTCTTGTGCATCACAACATTAACATTTGTAGTCTTAGGTGACTTACCAGGCCTCTTAGATAGAGACTCAAGTAACAAGTCTCTTTGCTTAGTGATTTGAGTTAGATCATGTAGTGTGAAATTATATTTAACCCTCTTTATATCCTTAACTATGTTATATCCTCAACTAGGTGAATCAACATTGTGTTTAGAGGTACTTCCCTTTGGAGGCTCAAGGTTATTGTCAACAGCAAGATCTAGAGGAGTATCAAAATTGTTGGTTGGAGTTGAAGTTATCAAGGGTTGATTATGTTCCCTATTCCTTAGAGGATAGGTCTTCTTCAAATACTACTAGAAGGCATGCACCTCTTCAAGAGTATCCTCAATCTCATTTTCTTTTTAAAGTGGGAAGTCAAAGGTCTCCACCATTAGAGTTGTATCTATAGATTTAGATGACTTGGAAGATCTAGATGTACCTACAAAACTATCTCTATTAGATTCACTTTTAGGAGTATTTAAATCATTTTGAAACAACTCAAAAGCATTATAAAATTCAAGACAATCCAACTCACCATGTTTTGAAGTATTATGGACCCTATAATATTTAGTTAATGCAACATCATAAATATTAACCTCAATGTTATTTTTATTACCTGATGATTCATTATTGTTATTATTACATTGTGAAAAATGTTATTAGGCCTATTGAACCTTTGATATGAGAAACTTCTATTGTAAATTTCCATACTATTACCAACTTGCTTTTGTAGTTGAATAAAGTTAGTACTTGGATTTTGAACCATGTTTAAGATAGAGTTATTTTCATTTTTAAGGGCCTCATAATTATGAACTTGAGTGTTACTAGTGATAATGGTTGGCACCAGATCTCTTTAGTCTTATGGATGAGATCCACTTGTAGCATTGTTCAAGAATCTTAGCCTTTAGCTATGATTAACATGACTCTAAGGTAGTTGGTTCAAAACTAGAAGTTGGTTTAGGGTAGGAATATTTTTATTGGCATTGGGTATGACATTTAGAATGGGAACATTTAGATTAATATTGGGAATATTGTATGCCATTTATCCCTGGGGTTGCATTTGGTCATTAATGATCATATCTTTAACATACACTATGGTTAATGTGCTAATGACCTAAGCATATCTTTTGAGAAACATAGAAGTCATGGGATCCAAGACATACTTATATATTTCTAAGTTTAAAGCCTCATCAAGTATTTAAGGAGCTATGGTTCTGCTAAACATTTTCTAAAATCTAGCATTAAAGGCTTTAATTATTTCACAAGAATATCTTTTCACTTTGGTTAATTATTGATAAAGAATACAAGGACTGATGATTTTACCAAATTGATCAATAAAGATCTTATTAAAATAATTCCAACTAGTGGTATAATTTATTATAAGATTGAAGAACCATTCATATGTAGCATCTTTGAATGTAAATGGAAATAGTCTACATGCTACATCTTCATGAACTACATTTAGCAATCTTAAAGTAGATTTGAAAGATTTAATGTGCTATTCAACTATGATAACACTATTTGGGATAAATGATGGAAAATATTTTTTAGGATTATGAGGAAGTTCCTATACCAAAATTGGCACATTTATTAAAGAACCACTTAGCTAATACATACCTTGATAGGGATTGAACACATGAACACCCTAAACTAGTGAAGTTGGTCAAGAATTTGAAAGTTTATGCTTACCTTTGTCTCACCTAGCTCTCCTATGAATTTTTAATGAAAGAAGGGGAACCTTGTCTCTGAATGTGACATCATCCTTATCCTTGGAAATTCCAACTTGAGATCTTTTAACCCTATTTGAAATACAATGTGTAAGTCTTATCTTTTCAAATAATAATGACCAAACTTACACATTAGGCAAATTTTTTATAAATATGTATAATGGACAGCAAAGAACAATAATATTTAACTAAATTAGCTAAAATATATGTCCAAATACATAAATATGAATGATATTTACATGTTTAAGTTAAAATAATCTCAAATTTGCAAAGGATCTATCAATCTTTGAACAAAATAACTATTACTAACCTCAAACTCATTAGATTCATAGATATCAAGATATCTTTATCATAATTAATCATAAAACTCTAAAGAACATATATTTTGTCTAAATAAGCACAAAGAGTGGTTAGAAACCATAAATATCATTGATATTTACACAAATATGCTAAAAGAAACATAAATATGCAAAAATATTGATCTTCAAGAAAAATTCACAAAAATGAGTAAAGGTATTTCAAATTTTCAAAGATCTAATGGCCCTCCTTCTAGTGCCAATTTGTTGATGCCTGAATGCATATCACTAGGTAAACATATAGTGTTTAAGAAACACTTCTCATTTTTAAACTCAAAGAGCCCCTTGCATGAGTTGCATGTTATGAAAATCATACTATCTTTGGTGGAATAGAGGTAAAGCACATGAAATGTTTCACAAATTTATAATGTTTGGTTGTTGGCAACAACCATGTCCTAAATAAAATCTATGAAATTGAAGAAAATCTATGCTAATTTGAATGAATTATGATCAAACTTAAAGCTAAAGCTAAACTAGCATGAATATATACAATTAAGTTAAACTAAAGTGAATTGATAAAAAAGAGTAAAATGAAGGGCAAGGTAGAAAAGATACATATTAATGTTTTAGATTAAGGTAAAAATAGGTTTTGAAGGGAATGTTTCTAATCTTTAATAGAGATATTATGAAAAAGTTCAAATATCATCCAACTATGCACTTAAGACCAACATATAACATGAAATAGCATAAGCTAAAATCCTACTACACATTAGGAAGGAATCTAAGGAAATGAAAAAATGCAAATAAAGACTTGGTTCACTTTAAATGTCTACCTAAAAAATAAATAGCATAAACACATTCACTTGAAAGGCAAAGATAATGAAATGAATTTAAGAATATTCAGCTAACCTAGCATTATCACAAGTTAACAACTCTACAAAAAAAGGGTGATCATCAAGAATCAATAAGAACCATTCAAATCTAAATTGTAGACCAAAAAATTAAGAGAGAAGCCAAAATACAATCCACATAAACAAATGAGACAAATTTCTTCAAAATTCCCTATTTGCATTAAATTACTCCAAAATTAGCACAAATGGTTTTACTCTAAACTTCCTCCTTTTTACAATTAGAAATACCTCTTTATATAGACAATTCATGAGGTATGTTGATTAGTAATGACAAATTACATTTGTACATGTGTATAGGATAGTTGTCCTTTTTGTTACATTCTAGACCTTTTCTAATATACTGACCTATATGCAATATTCCATTTCAAAAATATACAATGCTAGTTGTAAAAAAAGATTGCTTATCCAACTAACTTTGGGACCATGATGCTGCTACAGCCATCTATCTTCCTTGTAGGATCTTCATTTTATAATATTGCTCATTAAATAGTTGGAGGTCAACAATGGGTTTCATGAAAAACTCTTTTTTTTGATCTCCCAAGTTATTGAGGTCTTTAGAAATGTCTTCCATCTTCTTAGACTAGTTGTTCAGGGATTTGATCTTATTCACTAATATAGCCATAGCCATATTCAATTGGGATAGGTTAACTATTTTGAATTCAAATATTTGGTTTTTGGTTAAGGCTTTGATCAAATCCTTTACGTGATAACTAGCAGCCCAACATTGGCCAACTTGGCATGTACCCATGGAAATTTTCTTACTTATTGCCTCTTATTTGGTTTTGATTGAATTTAAGGAATTGAATAAGTCAATTGTGGTATCCTTAAATATCTTGAATCTATTTTCTTCGATTGACAAGATGATAGCATCTTCTAAATTCTTATGTTATTGCATCATGTATTTGATGATAACCTATAATTGTTTAGATTGGGCTTGAGCCAGCTTCAATGGGTCCTCTTTAAAGATATAAACCTCACCAGGGCTCTGTCCTTCCACTAGAGTCAAACTAGTGAATGGTTCCACTTTTTGAAAGGTGAATTCCTCTCTAAAAATAATGGCCTTCTTTTCTATCACTCTTTCCAAGTTGGTGGTCTCTGAATTAAATTGAACCCCCACTGATGATTGAGTCACTTTTGGAGATATGGTTTTTATTTGTTGATGCTCCTAGGGAAGCCATTATTTTCTCCTCTTCCTTTTATAGATCCATAATCCATGGATTAATCTCTTCATGTATGCTAATGTTTAAAAAATTTGTTATTACCCAAAAGATGGTGTAGAGTAGGCACTTCTACAATTTACCATAGTGGTCATGAATTTGTTTAAATTGCTCACTAGTGGTCTACACTTTAGTTCTAGATTGAATTTTTCTTATACATATGGTAATTTAACTCTCTTAGGCTTGATTATGATCAAGATAGTGTTGAATTATGGGTTTAGTGTGTGTTAGGGCTCTTTTAAAGGTCTTCTTAGTGCTTTAATGGTAGCAAATAGTTTAAATGATGAGCTTTATGGCATCCCTATGGAGTTTTTGTGACACTTTTTTCATTAATATTTAAAAATTGAATGTTGTCTTTGGAAAATTCCACATTGATCTTACACCATTGGAATATCTTTTGCATATATTAGTGTGGATTGTTGATTCTAATCTAAAATATTGAATGCCATTGCCTGTTTTGTGACATTCCTCATAGTTATGATACTTGTCACTACCATGTTTATTCTTAATTCTTTAAATTGTCAACCTTCATCTCATACCATTGAATCCTTTATGAATTAGTAAATTTTCCCCATTGATCTCAATCCATTAGATTATACCCTTTCCACCATGGACTATTGATTAGAATGCATACATGAGCTACATATCATAGATCTTTAGAATAGGCTTGAAATTTAATTTATGGTATGTGATTGTGCCACTTGTCCCCTTCGTAGTTATCGTCAATACTCTTAAATTTTGAAAATTCATTATTCATCATTGGATCTTGATTGTTCAGATCAATGCACTCCATTAGATCTTGATCCATAAGGTCGAATAACATTAGTTGTTGAGTGTTCTTTGTTTGTGAGTGTGACACTTATGACCTTCTCACTATCTTGGGGCTCTATTAAATCTTTGATTTATTATGCACCATTGATCAAAATGTGTATGCTTGGTTACATACCATCAATATTTGGGGACATGCTTGGAATTTTACTTTTGGTACATGGGTTGACTTTATAACTCTAATCATGTACTGTTAGATCAACTCGCTTGAGTGAATGTGCATCATCAATTGAGGCTCTTAAATTATTGAGTTTATCTCACATCATCTAATCAACTCTACCTAAGTAAATGTGTACCATCAATCCTACAAATAATAAATAATGTTAAATTAGGCTTAGGAAATATAGAGAACTTAGGTTAAATATTTTCAACTATGGTTTTATCCGTGTTGATAAAAATGATAAAACCTTAGGATAAAATCTTCAAGATAGGTTTTAAAACATGATAAAGGGGACCCCACACATAATAAAAGACATGGCATAAAGTATTAGGACAAGGCTTTTAGCTTAAGTCTAAAACATAACAAAAGGACGTAGTGGTTAGTTAGACCATGTGGAAATAAAAGGGACTAATGGGGGATCAGGATATGAAGGGACCAAACATAAAAATTTTAGACTAAGGTTTGGTTGTGTTAATAAACATGACTAAACCTCGATAAATATTGAACTAAGTCCATGGCATGATTAATCATTATCACATAAATTGTTCCCACCAAATTTGAATTTGATTCAAAGGGACCTGAGCTAGGGTAATTTAAATGAGGGTATAAAGATGATTAAACATGACTTAAATTTGATTTTCAATAGACCAAAGGTTAGTAAAATATCAAATTAACATTAATATATGGAACCATAGACATTTTTCATTCCAAATGGATTTCATTATCCCTATAACTTGAAACATAGAAATCCAATATAAATAAATTTAGGAAATATAAAATAAGAATCATGAATGAATATGCTAACCAAACCAGCTTTGGGTGATCTTAAAATAAATAATTAACTGCAAACATGCCAAAGGTACTCTAATCAAGTGAATTTTCAATTTTAAGTTACAAATTTTCATAATTTGAAACAAGGGTCCCCATTTTTTAGAAATGGGGGTATGTTGACCTCAACATCATTTAAATTTAGTCAGATGAGTCAATCTTGGCCACTTTTAATCAAATAAATCTAAACACCTAAGTTTTTGGGTACATGTGAAGTCTTCTAGGCTAATTAGCCTTTAAACATAAAATTACCAAGTAAAGTATACAAGGTGTTCATGTGTAAGAGATCAATAGGAAATAATGAGGTTTTAGAGGACCAACATGAGGATTTATATGAGCTAGGAGAGGCTAAAGCAAGAGATAGTAAATCATAAAGAAATCAACCAAGAGAGTGAGGTACACTTGAAAGGAAGTGCAACACTAGATAAGAGATGGAACCTAAGAGGTTGAATCATGTGCATGTGAAGGACTACACCCAAGTAACTAGAAGGAAGGCAAAGGTCATGCCAAGATGAACAAATACAAGAATGTAACTATTTTGATAGATAGAACCCACCCAATAGTCACCAAGAAGTGACCATTTTAATTATGTATCACTTCCCCAAATAAACCATTAACAGATTTAATGCTATAATAGTAGAAGAATAAAGATACACATTAATGAGAAGATGGTAGCAAGTTTTAGTAGTTTTTATGGGTTTTAGTAGATTTCAAGGATCTAAATGATGCCATCCATCAATTTGGTATATGAGAATAGTTTATAAAACTAGAGATGATAGAGGTTTTAGGTTGACTATCATTTTTAAAAGATTAGAACAGAGTAATAAGCTAAAGCCAACAAATGAGAAAATGCTACTAGAGAGGAAATAATTTCCCCACAAACTCCCCAAGTGTGAATAAAAGAAAAATTAGGATATTTAATTTCTCCCTAAAGAGAATAAGAGGTAAATAAAGGGAAGTTTATGGAGAAATAGGAAATTAGAGACTTTTCAAGGACAAATAGTCCACCATAAATAGGGTAGGAAGATCAATAGTCAAACATGTAGTCGTATTCCTTATGGATGTAAATTAAACCAAACATAATTTTAGGATTTAGTAGGATAAATTAGATGCACTTACATATTATAAGTTTTAATATGGGAAAGAAAGTACTAAGCTCAAAATTAGTAAAAGTGAATAGGGATGCCAAGAAAGTAAAAGTAATAAGGGAAGCAACCATCATAAAGTCTGAGGCACAGTTGGTAGAGGGAGTCAATGTTATGGATGTTGATCTATCTATGAGTGCAAAACTTTCCTATAAAGAGATGGATTATCCATAAAAAGTCATTATGGGGGAAAAGTGGGTATCCTTCACCCATTAAAAGATTATAACCATAAGATAGGCAATAATGTGCAGGAGATGAATAAAGATTGGATGTTGGACATAGGAAATAAGACCAAGGTAGGCACCATGATTTTTTATGTCTCCATTAGAGACAAATTATAAACCATGGGCACCACACAAATTTTTGAACTACTAATATTAGACAAGCCAAAAGACTTGGTACACTTCTTTCTCTCATAGGTGCATGGTGATCAGTTTTATTTTGTTGGATGGTGGATGAGGATTTCTTCAAGCCACATAAGTATAATCATTGGGCTACCTAACATAGGAGAAAATATATATGAGAAGATGAAGGATGATGTAGAGATAGAAAGGATTGCAAATCTCTTGGGTTATTATAAGTTAGGATTTACATTCCCTATCAAAGACATCCAAGAGCCAATTATAAGGACAATAATGCACCTAATAAGCACCAAAATTTGCCCTAGTAGCCAATGGTAAAATATGAGTAAAACCTTCTTTTAAATTTCCAAATACATGGAATAGAGATAAGTGTTCAACATATCTAATTTCATCATAGAAGAGATCATAAAGAATGCACAAGAATGCCATCAGTTCCATGAGACCTTTCAATAGGTATACATGATTATCTTGATGGTGATGAAGGAGATAGGTTTGATAGATGGTGATGATGACCACATATGGTTGTTTCCACCAAACCAAAATACCTAATGATTACATACTAAGACTCCATCTACACCCAAATTCTCATAAAAATACAAAACTAGAGTGTAGGGGTGGTTTGATATGTATGTGGAGGCCTTTGGAAATGAATGATGCATCCCACAAGAACTCCCTCAGTAACTCATGGTAATGATAACCTTCTCCATGATGCAACACTTCTATTTGGTACACATAGTACTCATAGATAACAATCTATTAGGTTGTCTCTAATTACCTTATGTGGTCTTAGCCAAATACTTCATGATGTCAATGAAGATAATCCTAAATGTGCAACAAATGGATATCTAAGTCAAGGTTGTGGATCACAACATAAGGTTGATGAGGTACAAATTTTTGTGTCTTATATCTAAGGTAACCAAGGATGAGGAGGATGATAGTGATAGGCCTAAAATCCATCCCCTTTAAAGGGTAATAATCAATTAAAAAAAAATCAACCTTTACTATGAGATGAAGTTATGTAATAAGGGTGAAGATCTTAGAAAGGATGATGATCACCCCCTCTTAGCTAGTGATGAAGGAAAAGATGCACCAAAATTTTAGGTGAAGTCATCCCCAAGGAATTGGGGTGAGAAATTAGAAGATATTATAGAGTGCATATAGTTTAAAATAGCATTTGAGGAACAAATTGCACCAACTGCCCCAAAGAAACACTTGACATTTAAGCAAGAGGGAACTTCTTCCAATAAACATCCAAGGAAAAATACTAAGGGACCTATAGAATTCCCTATCAATACCCTTGTATATATAGAAAGAGAGGCAGCCATATCACCTATAATAGAGGAATAGATTGAAGAATATAAAGTAGGGACTTATATTCTACAAATAGAGGAAGGTGAAGAGGAACTCAACATTGGAAAAATTTAGGAGGCCTTGCAAAGTAGTGTGACTACAATACTAAGAGTAATGGAGTAAATGACAAGGTTTACATCTAGTGCAACCTTGTTAAATATCCCACCAAAGAAAATAACACAAACATCTAAGGATAAGGCCTCCTTAATAGTCCCTCAAATTATTGAGGAGAAAATATTGGCCTAGAAGAATATAGGACTCAATGATGAACATATAAAATGATCTTTGGTATTTAAAGAAAATCAAAAACTTGACTAGGAATAGAAGAAGTCCAAGTTGGAGAAAAGGGCCCCAAAGTTTCCCTTGAGCGTAGGACTACCATTAGAAGTGGTTAACTAGGTGCCAAGTGACCTTGATAGATAAGTAGAAGAAGTTGTGAATGCATGCCCAAGTAGTGAAGGGGTATATGGATATCAAGAAGGTGATACTAACACCTCAAAATAATAAATATAGTTAAGGATCATCAGTAATAAAAAGGCAACCCTAGCACTAAAGGAATAACCATTGAGGTAAATAATGAAAATCCCTAGGATGAAGAAATGGATGAGGAGGAAAATTTTGATAGAGCAAAATCCATGGACCAAAAAAGTGACTCTTCGGAGGAGCACATTGAAGATACTAGTGGCACTAGTGAAGCAGAAGAAGTGCACATGGAGAAGGCAGTCATAAAAAATTATGATAGAGATCTTAACATTAGGGAGACAACACAAAATAATTAGGGGGCCAAAAAAAATTACTTATACAATATTATGCCCCCCAAGCCACCATGACAAGAATGTGCAAGCAACTCCCATTTAAGTTGGACCATTACATGGATGAGCCCTAATTCAAGGTTCCAAAGGCCACTAATTCAATCTTAGTAGATACTAAGAATGGGAAGGTATCTCTTCTTGTTTACCCATATGTAATAAATTTAGTCTAATATGGGAATGCGCTAATAAAAATGGACATGGAAGTAATGCATTGAAATATCATAAATGATGATAAGATGAGGAAATTGAATAAACTCCTTAAAGAAGCCAATGAATAAGAATAATCTAATAGGTTCAAGTTTTAACATCTTTATGAGTGTGTTGAGGTGGTTGAGCCATCTCTTCTAGTCGACATCAATACTTCAAACTTTTCACATGTTGATAATATTTGTGTATTGGTGGAGAATATGATCCCAAGACTACATCCCAAGCTAGTGTAAGAAGAAGAAGAAGACCCCATCATCTCACTAAAGGAGTTATCCAACAAACTCTAAGAAGTGGAGGATCTCTTCATAAAGTTGAAGGAGGGTGAAAATGTAATAGACACAATCTTCTTTAATTTATCCAACCAAACTTTAGTGATAGATACATGATTAAAGAAAGTGAAGGATGAGAAGGAGCATCTGATAGCTACGTTGTATTTCATAGGGAAGGTAGAAAGGTTGAAGATGATTAAAAATATCAATACATTGAGCAACTTGATCAAAGACTAGGAAAGAACCTTAGAATAAATCTCCTTCACTCTACAGACTAAGGGTTGTGAGCAAGGGGAGATCTTATATATAAGTGTGACAAAGGATCAATCTAACATAGAATCCTTCTATAAGTAGCTAGATAAAACAAATACACTTGCACTCACTACTGCATCATCCAATATTTATAGCGCTACAAAATAAATCAAGCTAGCCAAAAAGGGATTTAAGGATTTTAGCACATAACTCCAAGAGAATGTGCTTGAGTTCTACACTTCCAAGAGTTTGATAGATTAGTTTAAGGGTGAACTAAGGATTTTGTATGGGTTAATTTTGGGCCCCTAAATTGTTAGTTAAGTGTCTACACCAACTTGACATTCACCTTGGCATGTCTAGATATTTTGGAAAGGGGTTAGAATAATAGTTTTGGTAGTCAGTTGGAGGATGCAATGCAAATCTTGTGCCAACTAGCTAATGGCTAACAATCTCTCAAATATTTAGGACATTGATAAAAAAATTGAAAACATATGGAAAGTGGAGCATATAAGTCATGGGGTCATAGAGCTGATAGTTATGATGGGATAACTCCAACTTAGTACTTAGCTTGCATCTTCCACCTTGGAAAAGATTCCCTTGAAAGGGTTATATAAGGAAATCAAACTAGTGGATGAAGGAGAGACAAAGAATTGTAATGAACCTCTAGAAAAATGTCTTTGAATCCATGCCCTATAAACATTTATCTAGCTACCATTAAGGCTTAGAAATAAAATATAGGGAAATTTGGCTCCAATTATATGTGCTCAATCTCATTTGTGAGCCTCTTAGTTGCTAGTATTATGATTTGAATATAGACTCTTTATATGGACTTTGAACAATGACAAATGGTGTTGCATTAAAATTTACTTAAGTGTGTTTGGTTTGCATGTCTTGTAGTATTGATAATGGGATGTGAATGTTTATTATGTCACATTTTTGATTAATTATGTGAATTGGTATTCATATGTTTTGTGCTAGTTTCATTACTTTAATGGAGTCTCTATAAATTTGTGATATCATCATCATTTTACATGGAAGATGATTATAGGTCTATGTCAGTAAACCCAATCCTTATTTAATTTTCATCTATTTATTGTGGGGATTAAATTTAACTAAAGTAGTCTTATGACCCACTAAACACTTTTATGACCCCAGGGTTAACCCAAGAAAGGCTTACACTTATGGATCTACAAAATTTAAGTTTCTAATGCACTGCTTAAGTCCCCCTAGTAAATCCTCATGCCATGGCATGACTAGCCCAATGCGGGCCCCAATTTGTTCTTAGAGGTGATTCAAGTGAGCACATAAGACCTATGCCTTATGTTGATTGATGTCAACATAGTCGAGTGTTTAAATGTTGAGCACAAAGGGAGTTATCCCATATTTGTGCTTGGTTGTAGTAAACTACCCCTAAACTTTCACAACATATTATATAAATAGAAAATGAATTACAAGAGATGTATTTATCTGTAAAATGACTAAGATGGACAAGTGATAGGCTAAAAACTAGGATAAGAAGTATGCAAAGAATTTTGGATAACAATTAGGAGTCAAAAAACCCTCTTGGATAATAGCATGGTCCTATGGATAGTATTAGACCATGATAGTATCATTTGTGTCATGTTATTATCCTCTTTATAGTACGGATAGTGAGCTTTTGGGTGCATCTTTGCCTAATTTTGAAGAGTATGTGACTATGTGCATGGATGTTGGTTCATTGCATCTTCCTTTTTTTGACTAATTAAATGTGAAACCATATGCCTCCATGTTTTTAGGGAATTTTAGGAGAACACAAATACAAAGAGTGGCATTATTAGGGTAGGTTGGATGTGACCTCAACACCCCATGTGTTGAGTATTGCCTACATACGAATACCTCAAAATGGGATAAGCCCGATGTAGTTCTACCAATATAAATTCTGGTTTGAGTGAAAGTGAATGATATTATAAGTGTAAGTTAGAATGATTTGAGTGTGATTTGAGACTAGAAATCTAAGTAATCTAAGTGTTGGGATACTATATATGGGTGTATGTAGAAGTAAGGTAGGCTAGGGATTAATGACCTTGATTTTCAAGTGTTTCTAAGTTTGTTTGTGAGTATTTTCATCTAATGGATAAGTGAATTAAATTGGTCTATATATATCATTATAGTTCTTTACAAGATGATAAATAGGTCTAAGGTGACCATAATAGTGCTTTGAGGTATGGAAATATATATGTTGGGGGAATAAGGAGTAAAGGGACATTAGTGTTTCCCTTTGGTCAATAACATAGTGTGTTCTAGTTTAAAGGACCATTCTAATTTATAGGTACTAAGAATAGGTAAAATGAGACTTGAGTGTCTAGGGGTAGCTTAATGATTCTTTTGGTATATCTAGGAATGGGTTGGGTTTGCATGAAAGCTAGAAGATGATTAAGAGAGGACTTAATATAGGTCTAGGGCTAAGCAAAGGACAATGTGGTCTCAATTAACACTCATTTCACCAAAATGAAATTTTAGATGTCTACATTCTCCCCTCTTTATTATAAAAATGCAATAAAGCAAAATGACTAAGATAAAGGAAAAGAAATGTACCTGGACTTACCTAAGAGGCAAAGCATAAAAAATTTGTGTCTGAGTCTACAAAGTGTGCTCCATTATGTCTCCTCCAAATAAAACATTAAATAATTAATCCATAATTAATAAACATCAAAATCAAAGACAAAACTAAGTAAATAAATGAGATAAAGAGTAAATGAATGAATACACCACATTGGGTACATGAACCAATGATAAAACTTGGGGACATCTTATTTATGTGTAGAAGGTGATCAAATAGTGAATATATTAGACTGAGATGATGGCTTACTTAATACCCATGTGTGGGTGGCTTAAAAACTTAATCTATCCTTGACTCTATCAATGTCAACCCCTACTTAGTGGATCATAATCTGTGAATAAGTTGGATTGGATTGATGGCTTGTCTAACCCTCAAATTTATGTGGCTCAAGAACTCAAGTAGGCTATGAATCCATCATTACTTACCCATGTGTGGTAGATGCATCTAAAATTGATATTGTACAATGCAACTAAAACTATGTGATATAAATAAAACTATGTAGGATGGCTCTAGGGCCACTCAAAAACTATTAAATTTAAAATGGATCAGGGGCCATTCAGGTACTCAAGAATTTATCTCAAGGGCCACTCAGGAATGCTAAACACTACATACTAAATAAGGCATCAATTTGGTGTAAACTTAGTGAAAATGGTGTTTAGATTAATAATGTGTAGAATGACATGGAGATGCCATTTCATTTGAGAGTAGTGGAGTTAAACTAAACATATGGTAATAATGTGTCATGCACATGACCTAGCCTATGATATCTGTGTATATGGATTATAGATTGAGTCATAATAGTCTATGTCTAAGTATCTAAAATGAAAATAAGAGTGATTATGCCATGCATGATGCCCCCAATTTAATAAAACATATGTAATTCTACATGTAAGTAAGTATAAACTTAGCATATCTGATAATCTATGACTGAGACTATGCAAATATAAACTTTAATTATTCTAATTTTTTGATAATTCTATAATTTTCTATTTTCTAGGGTTGATGGATAGTAGCATGGTCTCCTAGTCAATAACACACTATTCTAGTGCTCTTTGTGTCATGGTATTGACCAAATGTGTTATTTTTGTGCAAAACTAAGATTGATCTATGTGACTATTTTTCACTATGTTTTCCTAAATCTGAGTTTTGTATTATATGTCTACATGCTGAAAACTATGTTTTTGGTGTATTAGGATGGATTGATCTCTATGAAAAACCCCTGTGAATGCCCCCTCTTTTGATGGGAGTTATTAAAGTTATTCAATAACTATCCTCTAAAATCTATGCATCATGTGTGTTACACTAAAAACATATGATATCTGCATGATAAACCAATATAATGTGTATATATGAAATAAAAATTTAAATATCTAAGCATAAGTTGGTAATGTATAATGTATGAGTAACTACCTAGGGGGATGGGGCATGCTATCCATAAAGGAATCTAAGGAGGAATGGGAGATGTATGAGGTCCCTCATGTCATCACAAACTAGATGTATATATACATATATATATATATATATGTATATATATATATATATGTATATATATATGTATATATGTATATGTATATGTATATGTATATGTATATGTATATATATATATATATATATATATATATATATATATATATGTATATGTATATATATATATGTATGTATGTATATGTATATGTATATGTATATATATATATATATATGTGTGTGTGTGTGTGTGTGTGTGTGTGTGTGTATATATAACAATGTAAGCATGTATATGACAATAATTCTAAATATAATATGAGTAACTACCCAGGGGGATGGGGCATGGTATCCATAAAGGAATCTAAGGAGGAATGGGAGATGTATGAGGTCCCTCATGTCATCGCAAACTAGATGTGAATGTAACAAGCAAGAAATAGCTATCATGGCCATGCCACATACATAAAATCATACCTAAAAACACATGAGGCATGGAAAGTAGTCCAATGGGCACATGTCACTAATTATAATAAAGATAAATACATATAATGACATGTTCAAACGTCCACATGTGTAAATAACAAACAAGGTTGGCTTAGAGACACATGGAATGACATGTTTATATGTCTGCATACATGATCAATAAGGCACACACAATGATATGGTCACATGTCCCAAGCATACACATAATGAAATGAATTGATTTATATCAATATAAAAATGACATATTTAAATGAACTTGAATAGATATAGAAGACAAGAGATGAAATCAAATCTAAACTAGTAAATCTAGAAATGAAACTATGCATGAACATGTGGTGAAAAAAATATAAGAGAAAAGATGTACATAATCTAAGTCTATAGTAGTGGTAATCGACAAACATTTAATGTAGTATAGGATGATCAATATCAAGATATAATCAATGTTAAATTTGTGATATGTATTATAGAAAGATATAACTTGGCAAACAAAAAATTGTGTAGTATGATGCCCCCAGTGGGAAAATGTATTAATCATGAATCTATGTATGTACCCCTAATGGGTAAAAATTAGGAAATTTATATCTATGTAGAGTACCTAACTCCTATAATAACTTGAAAACACTTGAAAGTAATAAGTGAAACACATATGCATGATAACTAGCATAAATAGCATATGTAGTACCTAGAAAATAGAAGGAATGTAAACATGGAAATGCATACAATCTAAAATTTGTGTTTTCTGAGAAAATATTTAAATTTTTATGTACTTTTGAATATTTTATATTTTTTTGTGTTTTTTGAGTATAAACTATGTACAAGCAACATGAAAATGAAACTATCTAAAAGGAGAAAGATAAATGAAACTATTTACAAGTAATGTGTAAGTAAATGAGATTATTTAAAAATGAAATGTAGTGAATCTATAAACCAAGGAGCACATCCATAGGATGTGGATAATAAAATGGTAGATTTGGTGAGAGGTCATCTAATGTCAGATATTGAATCTACCTAAACTCAAATAAATCATCATCATTTTGATCATCATACCATGATGTCAATACAAATATAGCCTTATCCTTGGCATTAGTTCAAATTATATGCATTTGAATAACATATTCGTCTAATGTGTACAAAGTCTCATATGTATTATTAGGGTAGACCACATTGGACTATAGATTATCTATATGAAATACGTGATTCTTGACTGTGTCATAATTTAAAATGTGAATTATGTGTCCCTCATAGCTAAAAGACAAACATTTATATAGCTGATCAATAGTGTCATACATTACCTATAACTATGTACTACCAAATGTAACCTATATATGAGTATTATTCTCATGATGAAGAATAACATGTTGAGCACCTTTGGGCCACATGCAACTAGTAGTGTGATATGTCCTTTGGATTCCTAACAATGTATATCATGTTGTATCTTAGTATCATGATGTCCTATGTGTTGTAAAAATGTTAATGTACAAGTGTTGGGATCATAATCCTTATATATAGAAACATGAGGGATTCATTGGTATTTAATGAAGGCCTGAATAGTCAAGGGATCATTTTTTGAATGTCTATGTTAGTGAAGAGTCCATTGTGGTGCCTATATTAATGGAAGAGGAGGTTGTGTAATCTAGCTAGTTCCCTAAGCCTTGAATTTATTAAACTTATGTTGTAATGTTGAGCATGCATTTTTATCATGTATGGTAATATTACAAAAATGTCAAAAGGGTCTATCATCCTACTATGGCAATATACTAAAATATATATGGTGAATTGTGGGTAGTGCAATTAATCCTCTATCAAGTAATATCTATAAAATCTAGTGTGATTCATCTTGCATATTTCTTGCTTGAATTCAAACAACTAGATTAATATCCATAGATGTAACAATATATACTTAGTGTATAGAAGAATTTTCCTCTAACTACAACTGAGTGTTTGGACCTATATCTATGGAACTATGAATTAGTGGTGATGTGTGTGTAGGTAAATGTATGAGTGCCCTAGAATCATCTCTATACTCTCCATGGCCTATTGTTTTGAATCTCAATCCACATAAATAATCATCAATATACATGGGTGATATGTTATCCTATGTTGTGGTCTCAAAATTTGCATCTGATCTTCTAATGTATACTTCCTCTAAATTAACAAGTAATGGTAATTATGCTATGTGAATCCCATTATCCCCTATGGGTAGGGATAAATGTATTATAAGAGGATCATTTTGCATCATGGGCGAAGATAATGGTGGTGTAGGAATATATGGAGCTAATGTGGGAATAGTGGTAATATATTCCCAAATATCATATGTATGCATCTATTCAATAGGAATTATATGAGGAACAAACTCTATGATAGCTTGAGGTATCCCATATGAATATATACTTGGGGTAGTAGGCTTGGTGACTCTATAATATCTAAATGGTTGGTTATCAATTGGACAAGTGTATAAATATCCTTCATGTAAAAACTTGACACATTTATGAAAGGTAGAGGTTACAACCTCTATAGAATCTATCTAAGGTCTCTTGAGTAATAAATTATAATGCAAATGATTATGCATCACTTGAAACTATGTGGATAGGGTTTTTGGCCCAACTGTGATATCCAATGTAATAAAACCCAATGCCTATCAAGGAATCTCATCAAAACCTTAAACATTATTATATGTCTTCTAAATGGATAATATATCAACCCTCATAGTCTATATATATGTGATTTCTCATATGTTAAGACATAAACCATTGTCAATTATAACACATTTAATAGTGGTGGTTTTTATTTATGCCTAAATGAAGTGTGGTAGATTTTGATTGATATTTGTTTATGAGAGAAAATTCTCATTGACAAAAGATATAACATCCTCAATATCCTTGATAATTTTCATGAAAAATGCACAATAATTGGTTCTATATCTTGAGGCAAATATGTATGATTGAGTGTTTGAAAAATAGTATCTTTGAAGATGGTTGCCTTTTGAAGTAATTCCAATATAGAAATCTTAACTGGTGTATTTCTCAAATAATCCATAACATCATATTTTTTGTGTTGATCCCTAGGTAAAATTATATTATTTTGGGTATGATAAGGGATGGTGGGATTACATTTTATTATATAGGATAAGGAGGCATCTGATTCCATCTAGTAACTATAGGCCAAATTTGGCCTACATGCCTAGTTTAGAATGAGAAGTTGAGTAGAGTCCTAATTGAAGAGTGACCCAATGTCACAAGGAGAATATATAATTAAATAGGAGATCATATATAATTTTAAACCTTTTGAAACACTTTATAAAATATTAAGTGAAATTTTTTTGATCTTAAGAGACTAGACCATCATCAGGATGTCATGTAGGAATGATTAGAGAAAACTAGTTTTGCATTTAATAAATTAACCTAGAGATTCTTGTAGGCCAAAAGAATCACATGAAAATGATTCCCTTAATGAAAAGATCACGATATACAAATTTCATGTCTCGATGATTTATTTATCTCAAGATATAAGCTTTCAAAATTGAATAAGCAGATGAAGATGGTAGTGCAAATGTCAAAATCAAGCCATGATAAAAAAAACCATTGGAATTCAAATTGTGATGAGATCACAAATGCAATTTATAGTCTCATGGATGTTAATTATGGGTGCATGGATTTCAAAATAAATCTCAATAAAAAAAACCATCAGGGTTTAAATTTTGATGGGATTGTGGATGTCAATTATGGGCTCATGAATGTCAATGACGGGCACATAGATATCATATTTAAGACATAAAAAAGAAACCATTGGGCTTTAAAGTTTGATGGTCACATAGATGTCAAATATGGTCACATGAATGTTAAATTATGGGTGCATAGATGTCAAATTTTGGCCTCATGAATTATCCATTTGAGTTCAAATGGTGGGTCTTAATAAGATCAAGGGCTTGTGTATATTCAAACATCTTGATCTAATGGTGTGAGTTAAAGTCAAAGAGTCAAAGGATCTAGATAAAAGGCTCATGTTCATTCATACACACACACACACACATACATACATATATATATATATATACATACATACATACATACATACATACATACATACATATATATATATGTATATATGTATATATGTGTGTATATATATACATATATATATAAATATATATATATACATATATGTATGTATACATATATATGTGTGTGTGTGTGTGTGTGTATGTATACATACATATATATATATATATATATATATATATATATATGTATGTATGTATACATATATACACACACATATATATGTATATATATATATATGTATATATATATATATATATATGTATACATATATATATCTATATATCTATATATACATATATATATGTATGTATATATATATATATATATATATATATATATATGTATGTATATATGTATGTATATATATATATATATATAAAGGTGTGAGTTAAAGTCAAGGAGTTAGTGTATCTTAGGGACCAATAAGGAAAAGATAGTTTAGCACAAATGGATAGGTCTGAGTTGGCAATCGACAAATAATAAATAAAGGGCAAATCCAAAAGCTTCTAGTGGAAGTCAAAAAAATAGTTTAAATGAAAGAAAACAAAGGTTTCAAAGATACATGTTGCCATTAGATCTCAATAAATAATAGATGCAGTCATATAAGAAAGATGGTCAAGGATAAATCTATGTTGCCATTAGAATTTAGATAGGACCTTTGGTTGATAATTTAGAACCTATCGACCCTATTGAAGGATTAGTCCATTGATGTGTTTATTTATTTTCTAGATTGAAGATCCTTATGTATAGTAGCTTCTTATTTCTCACATGGTTTAGAGGCAAAATAGGTCTTTTTCTTCTAGTGGAAGTCAACAAAATAGTTTCAATGAAAGAAAACAAAGGTTTCAAAGATACATGTTGCCATTAGATCTCAATAAATAATAGATGCAGTCATATAGGAAAGATGGTCAAGGATAAATCTATGTTGCCATTAGAATTTAGATAGGACCTTTGGTTGATAATTTAGAACCTATCAACCTTATTAAAGGATTAGTCCATTGATGTGTTTATTTCTTTTCCAGATTGAAGATCCTTATGTGTAGTAGATTATTGTTTCTCACATGGTTTAGAGGCAAAATAGGTCTTTTTGGGCCTAATACAGAGATTAAGGAAGATTAAATGTCTATCAAATTTTCATGGATATTGTGACTATGTGAAAACTAATAGATTGGGTTGGTTTTTGAACTATGGTGGACCTATGTTCAAGTTGAAGAAAATAAACACATAGATGTGATTATGGGGAAGTGTCTCATCTTTTTATATGGTCACATTTTTGATAAAAAGGTACCTATGGCCATCCAAAGTAGATGTGGCATGAAGTTGTTAATTTTGAGATTTAAGATGTTTGTCCTTGTCAGTAGATCAAGTAGAAGGTGGCATGGAGTTCTAAAGAGGAGACCTAATAGATAAATAAGGAAAATATCCATTCAATTATATTATAAAGATTTTAAATATTGATTCCTTCTTTATAAGATCATGACTCAGTAGCCTCAAATTGGTGATAATCCATCATAACTTCCCCTCTCTTCTCCCCCTTTTCTATATATTTCCATCTTATTCCACATGGTATCTAATATTTGGAAGTTTTTAGACAATAAATATAAGTTTTTTTTAAGATAAATAGACTATTATGCTTTGTATTACTCAAGCTATGCCAAAATTTATACTCTAACACCTTTTGATGCAATAAAAATTGAATTCCATCATTTTTACAAACTAAATTAAAGGGTGTTATATGAACTCATGTAATATGGTTAAGTGAATATATGCTTTCCTTGCCTATGTTTAAGTTTCCTCACCTTAATTAAGTGATTTTTAGTCCTCATAGGTCATTTTAAGTGTAATACATAGGTTATTGATTAGCTTAAAAGTGGATGTCTACCGTTTCATACTAGTTTGATAGTTGGTCAATTCCTTATTATGAAATACCTGTGTGGGACTTATCTTCTTTTCCCTTGAATATGTATTATAGTGTGTATTTTGCAAAGTATAGGTGTTCCAATTATTGTTTCATCACCTTATTTTATATTCTTTCATATATTTTTTTAGTCTCTCTCCCATTTTCCAAGAAATTGTTATTTTAGGTATAGTCTAGGTGATAGATCCAGAAGGAAGCTGGCCTTCTCCAAAGATTTGGCCCAAGTTTAGGTAACCCACAACCTAGAGTCATTCCCATGTTGGAATATATTTGTGTAATAGGACTTAAAAAATATCTTTACTTAGATAGGGTGAAATCTAAGACACCAATAGTAACAACTCAAACCATATGATCTATTATTTTTTAAGTGTGAGTAGTAGAGGTAGGATGGGAGTGAAAGTAGTTAACTAGTCTAGGTGGAGGAGGAAAAAAAGGAGTCCTCTAAGCTCACTATCATCAAATATTAACTAGAATTAGTGTTATCAATTTGGATTACACCCCTGAGGTAGTGGTGTTTTAGAACTACCTCATCCAGCTAATACAATGGGATCACCTCTAGGTGTGGGTAGCCTAGTTGATGAGGTGAACTTCTAGTTTTGGGGATAGCTCCCTTGATGCATAATTTATGGATATATTACTAAAATATACTAAATTTTTATGAAAAAAGATAAGGGGATGCATGAAATAAAACCTAAATTAAGGGAGTTGATACACCAATAATGTCTTGTCCACTCTAACTGACCCTTAAATAATACTTGTGAATCAAACAAGGACTAATGACTAAAACTTGTTCTCCAAAAGAATATTAAGGAGTAATACTTCAAATGAAGGTTGTGTTATATGGTTTAAAATTGAAGGTGATGGATGAGAGGTCTAATTCAAGAAACTACCAACTAGATTGCACTTCAAACATAGTCACTAGTATTTACACACATCATATGACTTGTTTAGGATAATATCCTAGCAACTAGGTGAGAACAAGGACCTGTAAAGGAAGATAAAACCCAACACTTATGAAAATAAATTAGATAACACTTTACACTAGAAATAAAATTTGAACTAGTCCTTATATTCATTTAAAATGTTTACAAGGTATAATTTTCTCAGAGTTTCTTTATACCCAGCCAAGCGATCCATACAATAACATTTTAGCCTCAATTTATATAAAAATAGAGGGGAATGGAAGGATAATATTTCATGTAAGTGTAGATAATATGTCATGATGACCATCATTTAATCAAAAAATAGTTAAAAACATTAGTAACAGCTCCATGATCTCTCATACATTGCCTAGACTATATAATGACCTTTAATGAGAGTATGACATAGGAAATGGTATAATGGAGGATCCTTCAGTATTGGTTGAATTAATTTAAGGTTTAATCATGAAAACCTGGTCAAATAACTCTCCTTTTGGTAGTTATAATGTTATGATTGTGGTCTAGTTGGCCTCAATAAGCATTAAGTAGCCCATCTCTCTTTTGTATGTCAATAAAGCTCAAAAAACTACCCCATCCTCCATACTAGATATAAAACATGCCTAATCACCTCTACCAAGTAGTTAAAAATATTTATATGACCCTAAATTTATTACCTTAATATCCCTCTATGCTAATATACATCTCCCTAAGTTAAAAAGAATAGTCCTATTAGACAACTAGGCCTAGTCATTTAGTGCTAGTTGCTTGGATGGTCATAGGACTTGAATATAACCTTGGGAGTGGGTAAATGAGCATGTTTTAGGTATAAAAAATCATATCACACCATAAATCATTCCTTTCAAATAGTACACACCTATAACTCTTACTCAATTAGGTGATTAGGTCACCTTTCACTAGCACTTCTAGATTGGATCTTTAGTATAGGCATGTAGAAGAATTTACAAGAGTAATTGATAGTTTTTTTTTATTTGAGAGGGTGGAAAACACCTCAAACCATCCTATTTAATGATATAATATTATTCATCAATTTTTGTTCCTTAGATTTATCACTAAATCTTTAAAAAAATAAGTTTCTAGTATATCTATATAGTTGTCCATAAAAACCAATGCTATGGCTAGGACCTACTCAGAATGAATAATGTGTTTTAGGTGTATTATAATCCAAAACAAGTGATTTTATGAATTTGTCTTAATTTTTACTCCATTAGGTTCCTTTGTGAGATTTATGTAAGGTTTAGGAGCTCCACTAGTATTAATAATGATTTATAGAGTTAGGAGGACTAACCCACAAACAAATTCCAAGAAAAATCAATAAACAATCCCATTTATCATCTCCAAAAACCACTTATTCCAATGTAACTACTCCTACAATAAAAAGAAAAATAATGTCCTCTTTGAGCTCCAAAATAGTGTAAATAACATTTTTGAGGTGGTTGGAGATCTTAATGATGATTTATAGAGATGGGGGTTTGATGAGTGAAATAATTATACGATTACTGAATATAAAATTCCATCCACCTTTCTTGTTGATCTCAAATCCCCATGCCACATCTTTGTACAGTTATGAGTGTAAAAAGATGACTAAGTTTGACTACCCAGCCTAAATGAGACCTTAAGAGAGGTGCATTTACTTGATGAGGTGTGAAATAGTTTGGGTTTTAGCTATAATATCTTATGGGGGTATATTCCACCCCAAATAACCAATTCCCATGGTTCATCTTCTTTTTCAATCCTTCAAACTCTCTGCATACCTCTCATACTCTTGCATAGGGTTTGTAATCTTTATGGAATAGTTGACCCTATAGGTCTATAAGTGAAACTTATTTACATATTTTTTGAGTTAAAAACACATGTAATTAATTTATGTCATTTCCATCACCCTCCTCTAATGTTTTCCAACCTCAAACACTCCCTAAACATGCAAATGTCCTTCATTTCCATGTGTAGGCCTATAACTACCTATTTAGGCCTTTTAGGCATAACTAGCTTGGCAAGGTTCTTATTTCCTCCAAGGACCAAAAAATTTAAATGGAAAACACTAAGAACCTTTTTAATTCAAATCAATAGACCTTTATATCACTCATCCTCTTCACATCAATTCATATCCCAAAACACTGCTTCATTTTTCACGCCTCTACTTTTAGGTGGCTTCTCAAGTCTAATTGATCTGTAATTATGAATATATTATATATTATTAATTATAACATCATGAAAATATTATTCCCAAGTACACTTAATCTCTCATATGTCTCACTCTACCAATATTCACCTTAGACATGTTTATTTTCTCTCATGCCTCTTACAGACCTGAAGGTGACCAATTAGGTCCCTTGACTATATTCTGAGAGCCTATTATTGTTTGTATGATTTTATAACCCTAAAACCTATGTGTTTAATTTCAAAATATCCTTTTAATATCTTCATTATTTTACTTTAATCTTTGCAGGCTTCAATTTCAATGCCACAATACATATTGTCCTTGCAATTTTGAAGATAGACTTGAAGACTCTTCACTAGACCTATAGATCCCAATTAGGTTTGTGGATGTTTTTTGAGGTATATTCGAGTGATGTAAACACATTTATTATGTTATCCTTTCTTGTGTTGACCTATTAGTCTTTATCTAGTGTATCTCACACTCAGTCATCACTATTTTCTTATGATTGGCATGTGGAAATTAGTTTATGGTCCTGACTGTGTGTGAGAAGGTGAGTCCCCCACATGATAAATTTATTATTATTTAAAACATATATAATAATTTATATGAATTTTTAAACCCTATTTCACATCATACATTTTCAATACACCCTAAAATTTATTATTTTACTCAAATTTCTCTTTTTCTATAGTCATGACTATAAATGGAAACTTTGAGTTTCTTGACTGTGAGTGATATTTTAAGAGGTGAGTTGATTTTTTTGGTGCTTCACTATTTATTTGAATGACATTATTATGTTTATTACAATCCATTTTTCATTCTATCCATCTCAACCTTCTTAATCTCATTACATCATCAATATTTCTTCAACTCCACAGACACAATCCTTTTTGTATTGAATCCTTGACTGAGTTTGTCCTCTTGGGATGAGTTGATGGTGTTGATTTTTGTTTTATACTACTATCTCCATCTCCCATGTTTCTTCATAGGTCCACGTAAATCCTCAATTCCTTATATAACCCTTCCTAATATCCAACACTTAATTTTTTTAGTTTACATAGTAGGTATGCAGGTACCCAAATGAGAGCCTGTTTGTCTAAGATATGAAATGACTTGTTAGTGTTTCATTATTTTTTCATGTTTATTTTATATAAAATAATAAAAAACTTAAAATAAGGGTGTGGTTTATAATAACCTATTTTTTAATGCACTCACGATCCAGTCAATTGTGATACCCCTCTTTAGCTTAGGAAGATGACCTAAAAATGAGAGAAAAAATAGAAAAGGGTAGATTAGTAAGATAGATGAGTGGATTGCCTAGTGAAAGATAGATATAAGAAGACTAGGCTTCCTTTTAAGTTTTCAATCTACTCCTTTAGATAAATTAAATAATGGAAAATATAAAGAGATTCTTGAATAAAGAATAAAAGGTACTTAAATCAATGCAAGATATGTTTTTGAAGGGAAACAAGTGATTTTAGTCAAAATAACAATAAATTATTGAAAAATAGTGATAAAATTTTAAAACCTCATTCAAAAAATAGTTTAGGCCTTTGTGATGTAATAGAAACTTAAAAACCAAAATTTAGATGAAGGTTGCTAGATGGAAATTCCTTGATATTTTTTGGAAATAAAACACATAGTGATTGGTGCTAGTCACTATGCAATTGGTGTTGGTTAAGGAAGCCACTACTGATCGAGGGATGATAGATGTTGATTAGGGGTAATTAGTGTCGGTCCCTATCAAATTTGGTTTTGGGTAGAAATGGGTGTTGGGTTGGTTATAGGAAGACTTGTATGGATTATTTTTGGGTTGGGGAATGGTCATGAGGGTAGAATAGGTTTTCAAAAGTATTAAACTTAGAGGTTAGATATTCAAGTGATTGAGATGGCCTATGGGTGTTTTAGTGGGAGATAGAGTGATGGGAATTATAGGAATCCAACACAAAGGTGGAATATGAGAGAGATGGAAAATGGGTGCAAGTAATAAAACTATTGAATCTAACAACTAAACTTGATGTAAGTGTAGATACTTAGATCTATATTTTGCTAGCTTGGATAAGTGTTGAGGTTGGGTGTAAGCTGCTTGGGATCTTGGAGTAATGTAGGTAGAGTAATGGTGCTTGAGATATTCTTGGTGAGTTGCTAGGGCACTTTGATTTCTCTATTCTAGTTTTCTAGTTCACTTGGAAGCTTTGATTCATTTGAGAGCTAAGATTCTCATGTAAAAATATGTTTCAACCTCATGAATTAGGGTGTTTTGGTTACCTTAAGTAACTGATATTGGTCCTAGTCAACTGGTGTTAGTTAAGAAGTAATTGATGTTAGTTAGGGAGAAATAGTCAAAACTTACTAATTTTGGCTATTTACACTTAAGGTTGGCTATTAAAACTAATAGAAATGGTTTTTAGTTAATAAAGGGAGCATTGGTATACATGAAGAATAAGTCAAATAGGTTAGGGAATTAGATGCCTAGGTGGGAAATAGTCCTAAGGCTAGGTGTTGATCATTTATCCATGGGTTTGGGTGAGGAGATGTAAAAAGGCCTATTTAATTTAATTAACTAATTAAATTATCCAAAATGGGATAAATGGGTGTGTTGAAGGATCTTAATAATTAATCCTAATCCAAGGGGGCCAAGGGGGCTAAGGGGTGTTTTACAATGACTAGAACCATGTGGTTTTCAAGTGTTTACATTTTTCCCCTTTTTTTGTGTAGGTTGCATCCTCAAGATGCAAAACAAAAATAACAAGTGCAATGGAAAGTTGAATGCCCCAAGTATGGGAGGAGGTGTTTCCCCTCAAACTAGGATGCGATGAGGTGAAAATGAATTTGAGTGTGGGTTTAACAAGTGTATATGAGTGGTAAAGTGGGTAGGATGGTATGAAGTGGAAAATAAGGTAGTAATGAAGAGGATGAGTGATAAGTGAACCAATCTACCACATTAGGTGTATTATATATATGTGCACCTATAAATGAAAATTTACATTATAAGGTGTCCATGGTATTAGGGGGCAAAAAAAGGGTGATCCTAAGAAAATATAATTTGTCACAGGTGATGGAACCACAAGTCAGCATGTTGTAAGATGGATAAAAGGTTTATGCACTAAAGTTCATGGTTTTATATAATGTCATGGGGAAAGGTGGGTGAAATTGGTGATATAATTAAATAAGGGTGGGATGTCATGAAACTTATGTGAATAAGTGGTCTCAGGGACCAAAGGTAAACCCTGATGGGTGGGGAGTTTAATTTTTAATGGGTATCAAGGGAATTCCTTAGATATAGACATAAGGATGTATAGGCACCATTGCCTCCATCCCATCTAGTAGAGGATGATCTAATTTAAAATGAACCCAGTTACTATAGGTGTAGATGATGTTGGATTTACATAAGAGTATATCATGCGGTGATAGGGAAAATATGGCACAATGTTTGAGGGAGATGGGGGGCATGACCTAGCTCGAGGTGTAGGTGGATAAAAATAGGTTGTGGATGTGGAGACGTATGATGAGGGTGATTAGATGGATGTGGATACCTTAGATAGATAGGTGGTTATAGTTGAGAGGGATCAATCAAGAGAAACATTAGCCATAGGACAAGCAACACTATTTGATGACATTAAAAAGGGACATGATATAGGGGTAGCTGGTAGTGAGTAATTAGGAGAGAGATAATCTCTAAGGGTAGGTTACTAGCATTACTCAAGAGAGGGATCATGTATGATGATAGGTATCCACTCTTACATAGGAGAGTGATTATGCACAAGCACATCTAGATATTATTACATAGGATAGGGATGTAACATAGGGATAGGTGGCCACCATAATGTAGGATAGAGATGGGCTATAGGCATAGGTGACCCTAATATGAATGAAAAGAGATGCTCTAAGATAGCTAAGAGGATGGGTACCTACAAGACTAGCATAGACTATCCTAGTGTCTAGATATGTGGCCATAGTAGAAGAGCTAATATATTATGAGGTACTTATCTTCACCTAACTTATAGATGTGCCTTGGTATGTTGAGTATTTTGTAGAGAGGGTTGTGGGAGGGAGACTTAGTATTATGATACCTAGTGATTGGGCAACATTTGTATGTGCTTAGACAAGTCTGAGAGATGGATAAGCCCTAAGGGGTAGTAGTATTCCTACACCATAGACCCTATAAAACTCATTTTTTGTGTTATATGATTTTGATTCTAACCTGCAAGCTAATGCATCAATATATACATACCATTTTGAGAGACATGGGCATTTGATATATAGATATTATTTAGATTTGAGTTATGATGATGTGATCATGATGTATGTTGTTTATGGTTATTTATGATGATTATGTGATGATTCATTTAATGATGTTTATGATGTTTATATGTGGTGATTTATGGTTATGAATGATTTAACATTCTTCCTATTTGTAGGTTTATGCTTAATTAGATGTTTGCTATTAAATTAATTAATCTATGTGATCCCATATTTAGATAGATATATGGTGGATAACATAATGGTATGACTCATTTATCTATCTTAGGAAAATGATTAAATGGCTATTATTAACTTTATGATAAAATTTATAATTTATTTTAATGTGATAGAATTAATCTATTGATGTGATTATAAACAAGATAGATTAAATGATAGATATTTAATATGAGAGGTTATTTAAAATAGAATTTTTTCATGATTAAAAACACCTAAATAAATGATGTGAAAGGATAATGATAATCAATTAATAAAACACATAATGTATTTAAATGTTATGATTTAAGTTATTTGAGATTTAAAATGTTTTAAAACTATCTTAACATATAGGCTAAGTTTGGACAATAAAACTATATGTAAGAAAAGAGAAGAAAGTTAAAAAAATCAAAAGACAAATGTCTTAATGAATATATCAATAAGTAAATATAAAAAGGAAGAAAGAGATGTGATGTTATTTCATTGGCAAGGACTAAAAATAGAAATATGGATCGACTTATGAACATAATCCATTTGTATGTTTTGTATTAGCATTCATTAGTTTATCAAGAAGTTTCTTGATCACATAGTGTCAAGTAAGCTCAAAATCCCTTGCTTTATGGAGGGTAAAAGGGGAGATGGATGAAAATGGAACCTTATTTTGGGGCTAGCTTTCCCCTTCTGTAGGTTGATAAAGATCCAATATAAACAAGTTTATGTCTTATTTGGTGTAGACTGATTGATACAAGAAGTCTAATTTTTTACTTTTGTGAAAGTTGATTGCAGCTTCCAAAATATTTATTTCTTGGAATTTTGAAAATGGGTCTCTTGATGTTTTGAAAGGTTTGGAAAGCTGATCAATGCAAGAAGCTTCTAATAAATTGCTTGTTTTGACAAATTGTGGACTTATCCATCCTTTAAGGGAATGGTCTAAGCTTATGATTTGTTTTAGGCTTTGATAGTTGTCCTTTAAGGGAGTAGTCTACCTTATTTTAAGAACTTTTAGAATTGTTTTGGCAATTATCCTTCAAGGGATTAGTCTGTAATGTGAGAGATGACCCATAAGATGGAGAGTATTCTTTATTATTATTATTATTATTATTATTATTATTATTATTATTATTATTATTATTATTATTATTATTATTTTTTAGACATATACTTACTTATATAGGCTTAAGGCTTACCTTTATGAAGGTAAAAATTTAACACAATAAGGTTGAATTATGGGTGAGAGGATGCTTTAAGAGACAAATACCATGGGATTCCATCCTATTAGACATGAAAAGTATCCATAAAAATCATGTCATGTGTAGAGGCCGTGGTACCCATATTTAGGATTAAGGTTAAAATTGTGATGGATAATCACATGATTTTATGATTTGATTGGTTATCCTCAAAGTAAGGTGATAAAGGTGATAATATTGTAAAATAAGGGACTATCTTAAGTTAGATAAAAAGTGAGTTTGAACTTGTTTTAAAAAAATAATGGATGCAAATGTGAAGCATTTAGGGGATCAAGTTCTAGTTTTCATTCAAAAGATGATAACTAATAATCTACTAACCCATACTTATGTGTTATAATATATGGTCCAAGTTGATTAAAAGCAAACTTGCCTCACTTTATTCTTTCCATATTGGTTACATGATAATTTTAATTTAAGACAAGTGTCAGGAATCTAGAACAACAAACATGCTCTGATCCCACTTGTTAGGATGCAAAACCGGAAACATACAATTGATTACCAAACTTCAAGCAACTTAAAATGCGGAAATAAACCAGATTCACCAAGTAACTAGAATTCAGAATAACACAGCATATGAGAGACAATACACAACTTGTATTAACACTTTATATAGAAAAGAATACAATAAAGAAGATGCCACTTCTTCTCCACCACCTTACAGAGGTTTCCCACACCTCAAGTGAACAGTAATTCTTCTCCCCAAAGCTCTCCCTCTCACAGGTCACAACACCCAACTCAAATACAGAGTTGATGTTCACCTCCCATGCTCCACGCATAACACAAGTGCTCCACACACTCCACAAGCACTCCACGTGCTCCACAAGTACTCAAGGTACTTCAAGTAGATCTCCCATGAACCTACAATAACCTGCACTTCAACAGACCATACTTATGGAAGGAACTCCCTTGCCTTCCTCTCTTGCTCTATCCGAGTACACACCTGTACTCCAAGTAGATCCTGCCTGATACTGCTCCCTGTTGTGTTGCTGTCTATATGACCTTGCACACCTGCAAATCAAACAATGGTTCTGATCACCTGTGAACCTCGACCTTGCACACACATACACCTGCAGATCAACGATCTTACTTACCATGTAGATCTCCTATATAGGCCATGCAACTATGACCAAGATCCTACACTCCTGAAGAACCCAGCTGGCTCTCCAATCCAGCACCAACACACCTGGTACTGTGGCACTAGGAGGAACGCACCATTGCTCTACCTCACACACAGAAAGAGCTTATAATTATGCTCTCTTACTCCCTAGTACTCTTTTCCAATACAACCATGAGTCTATTATATAGATCTCATCCAAACAATAATTAGACATCTAATTACAATAATTAGATCCGCAGCTCTCAGTCTAAAAATAGATCTCTTCATGCAAACACTTGGTTCGTTAGCTAACTGCCCGTAAATAGCTCGTAGTCGAACCACACAGGCGACCGACGTCGGTCCCTGTCTGCCTGGGGGTCGCCGACGCTGGCCGATCTCTGACCGACGTCGGTTGCCTTCCTACCCTATCCTGCCGACGTCGGTTGGCCTGACCGACGCTGGTGTCTCTGACACTTAGCAACTCTCCTGCAACCTCCTCTCCTATTTGCATCAGTGAAGCTTTTAGCTCCACAATCCTAACAATCTCCCACTTGGAGATAAATAGCTGCACTGTACCTATACCTGTACTCTGTCTAATCTGTTTCCTGGTTTGTATCCCTCTTCAAGCTCCCACCTGAAGACAACACACCACACAACCTGTGATGTACCTCCTGTCATCCGAGTACCCTGCCACATCCGAACCTACAACACCATGTAGTGAAGTCCTGACCCTGCATAGCAACACCTGCTGCCGGTCCCTCTCAGAAAACCTGAGAACCCACTTCCCCGAATTGGCTCCTAACTCTGACAGCTCCCACTGCATGGGAATACTCAGGTCTATACCAGACCTCATGTGATTTCGGACACTGTACCTGTCCAGCCCTTAGTGTGCTCCGGCTCTGCATCCCAAACCTCGCCAACACCTGATTCACATCAGCTCCCACTTGAGACAAAATCACCCTGTGATCTCCATGCCTCCCATGTCAAAGAATTCCGCTGCTCCAAACTCCTCATGACATGCCACTGAACTAATCTTACCCTTAGCTCAGCAAAACCCTGTATGTACAAACCTGCTATAGCAAAACATACCATCCACATACAGTAACAGAATGATGTCATGACCATCATCCTCCTGGTAAGTCAAACCACAGTAGTTACCCTGACATCGACTGAAGCTATGCTTCGTCCTCCACCTATCAAAACCTGGTACCACTGTCCTGCAGCTCCTCAAGACCATATGCCTGGTCTTCCGTCTCACGTATCCATTCTCTCTATTCTTCTACTAAGGAATCCATTCGTCTCTGTGCTTTCATCCAGCTGGCAAACCTACCAAGACTCCCATCTGGTTCTGCATCATAATCCTGCCTAGCTCACACCTGTTTCCTGGATCCTTCCTGCTTTACAATTAGCAACAAGTATGAAGAAGAGGAACACGAATTTGAGGGCCTACTTACGCCTTCAGTCCTCCGTATGGGTGTTTGAGACTCCTTGACAGCTTGCTGTCCACCCAAAATTCGTTACAGTGACCGACCTCGGTCACTCCACAGTCTGCATCCGACCGACGTCGGTTCCATGCGTCTGTACCTGACTACCAACCTGCCAGCGCTGGTGTCCCTGCTGCCGATGTCGGTCCTCCTAATCGACATCGGTCTTACATACTGCCGACGTCGGTCCCATGACCGACGCCGGTCTTACCCTGCCTGACACTGCCGGCTTCGGTCTGCACATGACCGACATCGGCACCTATCTGTTCGACGTCGGTTCCTCATGACTGACGCCGGTACCTGTGTTCGCCTGTGAGTGATGACTTTTTACCCGCGAGCTCCTTTGGATCAATCTCCATGTCCAAACTGCCCTGCTCAAATGTATCCAGCCTCATCCACTGAACTCTGTCCGCCATCTCCTCCAAGAACACCAAGGCTTTCCAGTTCTTAAGCCTATCAAATATATCTGTCTTCCGCTTAAGAACATGCATCTCCTTCCTACTCATGTGACCAAGCCTACGAAGCCACGTCTCCGCAACAGAAGAAGAATCAGTAATATAAACGAGTAGATAAAGAATACCTGTTTTCTTACCACCAGCTAATTCAAGTGCTACCACTGTGAGAGTTCTTGTGCATCTCTCATCACCCAATCTTTCTGAAGAAATTAGCCATATCTCCAAACTTGGGACCTGCATGACCTTCATCAACATCTGTGTGTTGGCCGCCTGCAATTTCAGCTTCACTTCCCCTTTGCCAATTCTTTGGCAAGGCTTACCAGCTCCTCTACCTGGGGCTGCATGGAAAGAGGCAACCAAATCTTTTATCCAAGATTCAACTTTATCCAAGAAACCTGCAAACACATCCTGTGCAACAACACCTGCAACATCTGTATCTTCAGTTTCTTCATGCTGATCTGTTACCAACCAACAATGTTCTTTTACTTGCTCTTTCTTTCCATCGGACCGTGAGTAACCGTCTGTGCTTTTCAACTCCTCCATTCTTAGCTTACTTTGATCTACCGTTGCTCTACTCCCACTCAATCAGAAACCCCTGAGAGTGCCCTGTAATCAAAACACAACCTGCTTCCTGCAACCTTAGCTCTGATACCACTTGTCAGGAATCTAGAACAACAAACATGCTCTGATCCCACTTGTTAGGATGCAAAACCGGAAACATACAATTGATTACCAAACTTCAAGCAACTTAAAATGCGGAAATAAACCAGATTCACCAAGTAACTAGAATTCAGAATAACACAGCATATGAGAGACAATACACAACTTGTATTAACACTTTATACAGAAAAGAATACAATAAAGAAGATGCCACTTCTTCTCCACCACCTTACAGAGGTTTCCCACACCTCAAGTGAACAATAATTCTTCTCCCCAAAGCTCTCCCTCTCACAGGTCACAACACCCAACTCAAATACAGAGTTGATGTTCACCTCCCATGCTCCACGCATAACACAAGTGCTCCACGCACTCCACAAGCACTCCACGTGCTCCACAAGTACTCAAGGTACTTCAAGTAGATCTCCCATGAACCTGCAATAACCTGCACTTCAACAGACCATACTTATGGAAGGAACTCCCTTGCCTTCCTCTCTTGCTCTATCCGAGTACACACCTGTACTCCAAGTAGATCCTGCCTGATACTGCTCCTTGTTGTGTTGCTATCTATATGACCTTGCACACCTGCAAATCAAACAATGGTTCTAATCACCTGTGAACCTCGACCTTGCACACACATACACCTGCAGATCAATGATCTTACTTACCATGTAGATCTCCTATATAGGCCATGCAACTATGACCAAGATCCTACACTCCTGAAGAACCCAACTGGCTCTCCAATCCAGCACCAACACACCTGGTACTGTGGCACTAGGAGGAACGCACCATTGCTCTACCTCACACATAGAAGGAGCTTATAATTATGCTCTCTTACTCCCTAGCACTCTTTTCCAATACAACCATGAGTCTATTATATAGATCTCATCCAAACAATAATTAGACATCTAATTACAATAATTAGATCCGCAGCTCTCAGTCTAAAAATAGATCTCTTCATGCAAACACTTGGTTCGTTAGCTAACTACCCGTAAATAACTCGCAGTCAAACCACACAGGCGACCGACGTCGGTCCCTGTCTGCCTGGGGGTCGCCGACGCCGGCCGATCTCTGACCGACGTCGGTTGCCTTCCTGCCCTATCCTGCCGACGTCGGTTGGCCTGACCGACGCCGGTGTCTCTGACACTCAGCAACTCTCCTGCAACCTCCTCTCCTGTTTGCATCAGTGAAGCTTTTAGCTCCACAATCCTAACAACAAGGTCTATGATGTTGATTCTCATTATTTTAAGTGCTTGTTATAAGCATGCTTGATTTTTTCTTGATAGACATGAAGATGGTTAATCCCATCCAAATAACACTTGTTAAGTATCTCAAATTGGGCTAAACATTCTTGATAATATCACCCTCAAAAATGATATATTGTAGGGATATACAAAGAGACGGATTTTGGATTTTAAGAGGCAAGATAGCCTCTACTCCAAATACAAGAGAGAAAGAGGTAGCACTTATAAGAGTTCTAATTCTAGTTTGATAAGCTAATAAGATGAAGGGAACATGTAAGTACCAATCCTGATCAGATACATTGACCATTTTAATTAGAATTTTGTTAGAAGATTCAACCTATCCATTAATTTGTGGATGACAAGGTAATGATAAGCTTAAATTAATTCCAAATGTGTTGAAAAGACCTTATACCTTTTTTATTTTTAAATTATTTTCCATTGTTGGGGATGATTTTGTGAGAAACACTAAAGTGATAGATAATGTGAAGGTTAATAAAGCTAACACTCTTATAGACTTTGGTTGAAATGAGGGGAATAGCCTCCACCCACTTAGTGAAATATCATATCTTAGTGATGATATAGTGATTTTGTTGTAAATAATGAGGGTTAATTTCACCAATGATATCTAATCTCGACTATGAGAAGGGCCAAAAATCCTTAGAGACTTGAAGACCATGACTAGGAATGTGATGTAAATTAGCATGTTACTAAAATTTAACACACTTATTTACATAATAACAATAGTCTTGTTTAAGGGTAGTTAATTAATTGCCAAGCTAAAAGATGCGTTTAGCAACATCTAAACCACTAAAGTTTCCTCCAAAAATCCCGTCATGCATTTCCTTGATAGTGCGAGAGATTTCATGACTATGTAGGCATCTAAAGAGGAGATCGTCAAAGACTTACTTTTAAATAATTCCCCTAGTATGGTATAATGAGAGGTAATTTGTATAAATTCTCTTTGGCCATTTCTAAAGAGATCAAAAGGAATGATGGCTAGGTTTAGATAGTCAAATATTTTCTTATACTAAATATTAGATTATGCTTCTTCCACATGAGAAATGGAAGGAATATCTGATTTGGTGTAAGAGGGATCATTAATATTATGGATAGTGACAAAGAGCTTAGAGTTAGAATGTGCAGATAGGATTTGGGAAGTAAGATAAGTCATGTTATCAATGAACTTGTTAGTAGAATGTAGAGTGGATTGAATAAGGTAATGTTCAAATGACATCAAGAGTACATCCACTAACTATTTGTATTATTTCAAAATGTCATTTTTACATTGGTAAGAACCATTGATTTGGTTGACCATGAGTTGGGAGTCACCAAAAATGTTAATTGATTTGACTCTCAAAGACAAAAATGTTTATAGACCTATTACTAGGGCTTCATACCTAGCCATGTTATTGATATAATCAAAATCAATCTTAAAAGATAAAGGAAAAGGCTCACCATCAAAAGGAATAAGGATGATACTAGCTCCCCCATCACATTGACACTTTGATCCATCGAATAACATGGTCATTTAATAATTGAAATCCTCTTGAGAAAGAATTATGATAGACTCATCAAGAAACTCAAGAGGAGGTGGTTGGTTGTCTACCAAAGGTAATTTATCCAATTGGTTGGCTATTCTTTTCCCTTTATTTGACTTTTGTTGAAGGAAATCAAGATTAAACTCTACTACAAGTATGAGCCATCTAGCCATACACTTCTTTTGATATGGCTTCGAATGCATATACTTGAGTGGGTTGGTTTTGGTTATGATTAAGATTTTATGGTTAAGAAGGTAGTGATAGAGTTTGGAAGTGACAAAAACTAAGGCAAGGCATAGTTTCTTGGTATGGGTATATTGAGTTTCATATTATATATGTGTTTGACTTATATAGTAGACTACTTTCTCTTTATGTTGATCATCACAATGTGCAATCATGGCCCCTAAGGAATGGTCTTTGGTAGAAATGTAGAGGTATAAAAATTGTTATTCTTTGAGGGGAACAAGAACATGTAGGGAAAGAAGGTATTATTTAAGTTAGTAAAAGGCCTTTTGACAATCTTTGTTCCACTTAAAGGAGATATCTTCCTTAAGAAGGTGATGGAAAGGTCGACATATATTAGATATTTGAGAGATGAAGTGGAGAATGTATTGGAGATTCCCCTAAAAAATATAGAATTTCTTAGTGTTAGTCAGAGGAGGCATGTTGAGGATTACCTTAAATTTAGTGAGATCAACTTCTATTCCATGGAGAGAGACAATAAAGCTAAAAATATTTCCTAACAAGACCCCAAATATGCACTTCTCAGGGTTAAGGTAGAAATGAAAGTGGATAAGGAATTAAAATATAACCTTTAGGATTACCGAATTATCTTTATGACATTTAGAATTTCCAAAGAGGTCATCTATGTAGTCCTCTACAGTTTTATGAATAAGGTCATGAAAGATATAAGTCATGGCATATTGGTTGGTTACACCAACATTAATTAGACTAAAAGCCATGACCCTATAATAGAAGGTTCCTCATGGGGTGATAAAAGAAATTTTATGTTTATCTTTTGGGGCAATCAATATTTGATTATAGCTTGAGAATCCATCCATAAGAGATAGCATCTCATGTTTGATAGTAAGATCGACAAGCTAGTCAATGATTGGTAAGGGAAGTCATCGTTTGGACAAGAAAGGTTAAGATCATGAAAGTAAATGAAAATACAAAGTCTCCCTATTTATTTGGTGATAATAATGACATTAAAAACCCATTAGGGATAATCAATGGGTTGGATGAAGTTAACAGATAAGAGGCATTGAAGTTCTACTTTAACAAGAAGGGATATACAGGGGTGCATCTTTTAAAGATTTTGCCTAACAAACATAGCATAGAGGGTGGTGAAAATGTTATGGATGACTATGGAAAGGTGTATTATTGGAATAACATTGTAATACCAAGAAAATGATATGATATGGCCTCATAGAAAGGAATACAAATCTTGATGTTCTAAGGAATCTAAAGATTGGCCTATTTCAACTAAACAAGGGCTATCTTGAGTGCCTAAGTTGACATAAACAATAAATTAATTTACCATGGTTGAAGTCTCAGGAGGAAGGGATTTATGAATGGAAGAATATTCAGCACCAAGATAGGTGAGAAGGGAATCATCATCTTGACACTAAATAGTATTAATGGTGGGAGAGTCATATTTTACCATCTTAGGATGAATCAAAGGAATGGTTTTGGTTTCCCTATCCTTTTAATAACTTATGGGTCTGAGACTAATCATATTCCCTTCTTAGGATTAGAACATGCAAAAAAATTAGAGGGAATAATATTGAGATCATCAAATTTTAAAGGAGAAGGGATTAGTGAGGATGGGGATTATTCATCAATGATGGTGATGGGGGTGGGTTGGTTGGCTTCTCTAGTGGAATGAAACAAAGACCAAATAATTCATGAGGTTTTGGGTCTTAAATGATAACAACTCATGTGGTTTGTGTTCAATCAACCTAGGATGAATCCCTTCCAAGTACATTAATGGAGGTATGTATTGGAAAACTCTAGTTTATCCAAGTAAGAGAAATCGAAGGTGAATGGTTTACTGGAAGAGGAAGTAGTGAAGGTATAAAGTGGTTGATCAAGTCCCCCATAAACCATATTGGTTTGGAAATTAAGAGTCCCAAAATTAATCATGGTTATAATGTTGGAATCATATCTAGGTTGGTGGTCAAAATTCCCATACTCTTAGGGAGTAGGGAAGGTATTTAATGGCAATAGGTGATACTCCTCAAGTGAGAGATGTTGGAATGTGGATTCCAAGGGGTCATTTATGGGGATTTGGGAAGAAGGTATGGATGAGCTAGTGGAAGCTTGGTTGATGGAAGAAGAAGGGGATGTGTCCCTGATTAGGATTAGAACATCATTAGGTTAGTAAGTTATATTGCATGACTTGAAAGGACTAGTGTCAGTTGGTATGATGAAGACTTGACCCTCAAGCTCAAACTTGATGTAGTTATGTAAGATATATGACACATAACCCATGGAATGGATCTAAGGACATCCAAACAAAATATTATATTATAACTCACCTTCTTCCATGTATAAGAGCTCAGTAAGAGTGATAGGTCCCAAATGAATATAAAGGATGATTGTCCCTAAGGTTGTTACCATGGTATCATTGAAAGATTAGATCACCATTATAGTTTCCTACATGATGTTCTTTGGTAGTTTCAATTAATCATATGCATGAGAAGAAATAATATTAATACTAGATCCCCCATCAATCATAACCCTCTTGATACATGTTTGGTTGATGTGGGCAGTAATGAAAAGGGGAAGATCTAGATCATCTAGATAAATAGGAGGTATCTATAAATCCTAGAAGGTGACAAGGGTAGATAGCTAAAGGGCCCTAATTAAGGATGTTAGAGGTCATGGATCTTTAGGTTGAACCTTTATATAATATAAGCCCTCCATCATGGCTTGATGGTGTTTAGGTGAGGTATTGATTAACTCATACAAAGTCATCTTCATTGGTGTTTGGTGAAGTTATTTTAGAACTGTCTTTTATATTAATTTGAAGGGGTTAGATTAGGGTTCATCCAAGATAGAAATATTGGGCTTAGGTGAATGTGTTTGGGTTTGGTTGGGTGTTTTGGTGGTGAAAGAAGGGTATGTCCATGGGATGGACACATTTACTTTCCATTTATCCTTTTGGGCTTGTGATTGAGTGACCATATGAATGATATGGATTTGGGATAGTGGGCTACTTCATTCATCTACACTCTTAGATGATAGACTAGGGTTAGGTAGATGTGGGGTGGTTATTTTTGGATTCTGGCTTAGTGGTGGGCTCATGGGAGGTTACTTACTTAACAAATAATCCTCATCACATAGAATATGGATTATAACTTGGAGAGCTTTTCAATTCTCCATATCATGCCCAAGCATCCTATGGTATGAGTAAATTACATTGTCATTAAACCAAGATTTCTTAGTAATAAGGGGATAAAATGATTTGATAGGAGCCAAGACCAAGTAGGAATCTTATAACAACCTTTACAATATGGTTGAGTAGGATTCTATAAAGTCTAGTAAGGGAGTGAAGGTTTTGGTTTTGATATTGGGTGGAAGCCTTCATAGAGGTAGGGTTGAAAATTATATCTTCAATTGATGGAATTTTCTTGCTAGGTAGTTTTGGAGTAGATAATTTAGAGTTTGATGGGTTGGAAGTATATGGTTTGGAAGTAGATGTTTTGATAAGAATAGGTAGAGGTGTATCTAGAAGTGAAGGTGTAGCTAGAAGTGGAGATTAGGTTTGTGGTTTATTTTGGAGACTTGGCCTCTTAATCAAGGTGGATGGGTGAGGTCCTAAGATGGAAGATGGATGCAGTCCTAAGATGGAAGGCAAAGTGCAAATAGGAGGTAAGGTTTTGGGTTTTGTAATCTTAGATGGTTCAACTTTCTTTATTGGCTTGACTTGTGATTTGTTAGGTGGGTTTAGTTTTGTCAAATATAACATCAATGAAGGATGGGTAAGATTATGAATGGGGAGGACACTAGTTCTTGATAAGATTTATTGGGATAGTGGAAGGTATTTTGGTTTCTTTGGAAGGAATTGGGTTGGATGGTTTATCTAAGGTTTAGGAGATGGAGGCTTTTGTTGGTTAGATTGGGGTGATGGTGGTTTCAATAGTGGAATTTTAAGGTTGGGTAGACAAGGGTGAGGTTGATGACTCCTTAGTTGAATAGGGGAGCCAAAGGTGATGCCAAAATATGGCTTGATCAAGGTTTGGTTGGGATAGAAACTCTAATTTTTAGACCAACCTGGAAAATGGCTTATAAATGGGCTTAGTTCCTTCAGTGTTAGACTCAAAGGATAAACCAAATGGTTGAGAAAGTGGGATGGCCATGTTTTCCTTTTACTCTATCAAATTTTCCAAGGCCTCGATGGATTATTATTCCATAGAAGGGGTAGGTGAGGTAGTCTTTTCCTTAGGTACACTTTTGAAAGGAAGGGTAGATAGCTCTATCATGGAAGAAAAAGTGATATGGGTAACGGTTTCATCCATTACTATGATTTCCAAATGAGAGGTTGGTGATTCCACTACCTTAATAAATAGATAAGGGATCATAGTTTCTTCTTTTATTTCATTTTCCAAAGAAAGGGTAGGTGACTCCACTACCTCAATAAGTGGAGAAGAAGTGGTAGTTTGGGACATAGTTTCATTAACTATTAGTTCTTTAAGAATAAAATTAACTATGTAAACCTCATGTTTATGGGAGGAATCTATATTAGCATGCTCAATATTTGTGGGAGGTAAATGCTTAGGGAATGGTTGTATCAAAATTTCAAGTGATTGATTGGGAGGTGTGTTCAGATTGTCCATTATGAGTTCACCCTTGTCAATTAAATCTTGGATAATGTTTTAAATGTCTTACATTTAATAATATCATGTCCAATGACATGGTGAAAGATACACATTTTTTTCTCCTTATACTAATTTGGTATAGGGTGGGAGGAATTGAATTTATGATGTGATTTTATTAGAGGAAGTTGGATGATAGATGCCTTCAACAACATTTCCAAAACTAAAGTGTATGACTCCCCTACTGGAGGATACTAATTTTGGACATAGTAGTTTTGGGTTTTATAATTTTGTTTAGAAGAGGTGGAAGAATGGGGTTGGTTGATAATTGAAGGAGGATCCATTTTAAGCACAATTGCATTTATGTTTACTTTAAACTTGGTGTTGGTGTGGTTTTTGAGTTTGGAATAAGAAGCTTCATTTGATTTGAAACTAGAATTTTATTCCTCAATTTAAGATTTCCCTCATTTATGGCTCTAATCTCCAAATTTTGAGCCATGGTGAATGCCTCATAAATATTTTGGAAGGTTTGAACCTATAAAATTGATTAGATATGCTTGGCACAAGCTTGAGATAAAATCTCAATCAATTCAAGTTAGGGTAAAGAGAAGGACAGTTAGTTAATCAATCTTCTCCAATGGCCATAAAATTGGAAATTAACTCATACTCAAATTAATTGATGGAATATAGGTCATTGATAAAAACTTTCTTGGAAATATTAACAAAGAAATGGCCCAATAAAGTTTGGGCCAGTTGGGCAAAAGATAAGAGGGAGTGACTAGTGATGGAACTATACCAATCTAATGTGGGTCTGAATAGGGACATGGGGAAAGTCCAAAAAAGAAGAGTGTCATCATAAGAAATAAAATTAAAATTAATGCCTAAATGATTTAATATGTTTTTGGGGATATTACTTACTATAAAATTTATCAAACTTTGGAATTTCCTATTATGCAAGATATGGTTAGATTGGGATGAAATGGTGAATTGGCTCATTAAAATCTTGGTCATCTGATAAGAGGTTATGGGCACCAAAAACAAATGACTTTAGATTCATCATCTTGTCCATCAACATCTTGATAAGATCAGTTTACGATGGTGTTCCCCATAATTGTAAGGTATATTTTGTTGGGGTTGTAAAGGTGTAACATATGGGTAACTAATAGAGGGTTGGGAAGATTTGACATATTGGTAAGTGGGGATAGAAAGTTGGGAAGATGAAACATATTGGTAAGTGGACATGGAAGGCTGAGAAGATGACACATAATTGTGTATGGGTATGGAAGGTTGGGAAGAAGGTGGAGGCATGTACCCTTGTGGGTTTGGGACAAACCCTAGGTTTAGTGGAATAGACATTGGTTGGGTAAGAGGCATAGTTGGATTGGTGGGTTGAAGGTGGGTAATGACCTTAGTTTTAATAGGTGGGAGTGTCAAAGGTATGGAAAGTAAAAATTTTTGGAAGGGGGTGGAAGACGTTGGTTTGTGAATGATAAGTGGTAGGGAAGTAACACTAGTTGAAAGCATCCCATGGTAAGTGGTGTATGGGTTACCAATAGTTGTTTCATTCTTATGTTGGAAGGGTTTTTGGTTGGGGTAGAAGGTGTTTGGGTATTGGTTAGTGGAGGGGATTGGTTTTGGGTGGTGGTGTTGGAAGGGTTTTTGGTGGAGGAAGAGGCTTGGGTTATCATAGGTTGGGTGGAGATAGTGGCTTTCGAGATCTCACATATAAAGTAAGTTGGCATGCCATAGGGAATCTCAATGGAGGGAATGAAAGCATGGGTACTATTGCCCAAATTTGAATTTTTATTCAAATTGGGACACCTATAGGTAAAAAATTGACCTTTAGGTGTTTTAGGGGCCTAATATAGATGTTACAAGATGTTTTATAGGGTTATTTGATGTCACTTAATGTTGTACTAGCCTTAATCATTAGTTATTTTAGTCCCTTTAGTCATTTTGCATCATTATAGGGGTCAAAAAGGTGTATTTAATGATTTATAGATTTATTTGGAATTATAAAGGTTTCAAAATGTGATGTCATGTCCCATGTGTCCCTATAAGTCTTAATTAACTTACTTAATTGAAAGATGGTAGGTTATGCAGAAGAAAGGATAGTTTTCTTAAAGGAAAAGAAGAGTTTAGCACTTGTACAACCTCTTTGGGAAGTGTGATACATGGTAAATGGTCAGGTAGTGCCTCTTCAGCTTCCCCATGCTCAATTTCATGCTTGGTTTGCTTTGAAAGTGTTATTTTTGAGACAAAACCATTTTACTCTTTTTTCACCTTTCTTGGCAAACAAAAGTGACTTTCAGGTTTATAATTGGTCACCATAAGAGGTTTCAAGTAAAATAATTTTAGTGGTATATTATACACTCAGTAAAATTCCATTTTATGTTTGGTTATAGAGGAATGGTAGCCTATGCTTCATGAACTATCCTCATGAAGTTGACCTTTTAAATATGCTTGCTAATCTATGTAGCCTATGGGTTTTGCCTTGGTTTGAGTAGCTCTGTATAATCCACTTGCTGATATTTATTATAGATAATTTTTAATATGTCCCCTCATGCCTACCATGATTTTTTTCATATTTAAATGTGTTTGGATGAGTCAAGTAGCTCAAGGTTGTAGGAAGATATAATTTTTTGAGTTGTAGGTAGTTTTCACCATTTTTAGTAGTTTTAAGCTGGTTCATGGCTCCAAGAAGTTGTGTTAAGCTCATTATTATGTTCAAAATATGTTTCTTGACTTCCCCTTCACCTTTCATCCTTTTTCTCTAGGAAAAATCTCCATGAGTTATAGTCATATGCAACATTGACATAATTCTACCATTAATGAACATATACAGGTGATCTCATGGATACATTCATATTGAAGAGAAGGTTTTAACACTTATTTCAAGTTTTTTGAGATGAAAATAATGTTTTGGAGGTATGGAGATTAGTTTATAACTCATTAAAATATAGATGATACTCATTATGAACACTTGTATATAGTCTACATGCATACTTTTCAAAGTGCACCTATAGGTGACTTGGCATACAAGTCAAAGAGCCTTTTGACATGTTAATGTTGAGTTTTAATCTCTCCTTCAAGTATTAATGTGAATAAAATTTATGGCAGACTTAATTGAAGAGAAAGGTTGAAAAATGGAGTCATAGACTACCTTCTAAGATCAATAGACAAGTTCAGGCCTACTATCCTTGAACTGTGAAAATAGAGGCCCAAGAGCATTTCGAGAATGGAATATGACATGGATACTTGATTTTTTAATGAATTATAATGATATTTTTTGATATCCTCTAGCATATACAATAATATTTAGGGGTAAAAAATATTAGTGTAAGTCAATTTTTTCATGGTCCAAAGTTGCTCATAAAAACACTATAACTAGGCAATGATATCTATAGTCAGAGCTCCAAAAAAACCCTTTGTCATCCAAATGGAAAACTTAACCTCTCCACCATGTTTGAATAAGGAAAAATGATGAAGGTAAAATATTTTATCTAAAGGACCATCCAATAAATATGATAAATGATATCATTTCCCTCAATAAGTACCCTCAGTTCATACATATGGCCTAATGCACACCTATAACTAGTCAACCAACAGTGAGATGAGAAACATGCCTAGGTGATTATTTAAGGTACTCAAGGTGAAAAAATAAGTCAAGAAATTTTAGATGATCATGAAGGTAGTAAAAGGTGGAATTAGTCATTGATGTCATCCTAAAGCATATAAGAGACACCTACAAGTAGGGGCAAGCAAAGTGTCTCAGTCATAACAAGGAAGATATAGTCAACTAAGATAATATGGAATAAGGATGTTTAGGGATAAGATAAAGGTGAATGGTGAGTCAAAAAATTAATAAATCACTATGGAAACTTAAATTAAATGGTTATAATATTGATTTCAAGGCCTAACATCTACAATTTACACTTACAAGTCCTCACATAGTTAACTTTAGTTGACTATGAGGGGCTGAGAGTTAGGGAGGCAAGATCCTTAATGTGTTTTTGACCTAGGTATATAGTGATCAAGTTTAAAATACTATTGAATGACTATGGATTTATCCAAGTGGGTTTTTTTAATGTTTGAGACATAAAACTATGCATGATGACCTATAGGTGAGCCTTGTTCTGAAGCAAACACAGTTATAGTTAGAACTCAGTTTGACTGAGTAAGGAATATCAAGGGGGTATGATAATTTGAAATAATAAAAAAGTTTAAACATATAAAAAATTATTTTTACACCTTGATATTTCTCTATAAAATGAAAATTATGTCAAAAAAGGAGCCCAAGCATGCATGACATAGTCTATTGAAAAAATCTTGCACATAGTCCTTTTCACTAGGGTCTATTTTGGGTTTGAATGCTTTTGAAGGGTATATTAATATTAATAAGAGATTATTTTTGTGTTATAGGTCCTTATAACTGGTATAATTCCTCCCAATATTCATATATCTTAAAAAAATAGGGGAAGTACCCCCTATTTTATCTCAGATAGGGGGTACTTCCCCTTGAACACAAGTTGGTAGTTTTGGTGAAGGATAGTAAAAGGATGGTCTTAGGAGATTTTAAAACTATAAAGAGATGTGTTAAGTTGGATAAATATAAGGAAAATTTGTATAACACCTCACATTAATATGGAGCTTGACATAATAGTCTAAAACATTGGAGTTACAGGCATGCCTAAAGGCATGGTGAAGGCTAGTTTCCAATTAGAGGACCATTTTCACTCCTAGAATATAATGAGAATTATAATGAATGGAGAATTTTTTATGAGATAAAAATGGAGGTATATATGCCATTATAATGTAAATAAACCACCAATAACTCATTTTGGGCCTTAAAGATAAAATCAGACCTACTAGGCATGGTTAGGCCTAGAAACCAAATGGGAACCAAACTTTATTTGTCACATATATTGAGCATTAAAACGTATTTTAAAATGTTTTTGAAACCACATCAGATGTTTTTAATCAATTTTTAAGTATGGGAATCATCAAAAAGGCCATTTTGAGCTTAAATGACACTTAGGCCTGTTTGACACGGTTAGGTCTAGTTTTCAAAATGTAAGGTCAAATTTAATTCTAGAATTAGATATTATTTTACACCTATTGGATCATGTTATTTGGGTTAATACATAGGTTTAAAATATTTTAAAGTGAAAATGAAACTAAGGAAATCCATTTTTGGACCTTGAACCAACTCAAGGATGTAGGAAATAGGAAAATAAGCTCAACAGGTCAAGTTCAAATGCTCACATATTTTTGGAAGGTTTGCATGGAGGAAATAGAATTTAAAGGATGTTGATAAAGGTCTTTAAATATTAAATTTTGTAATTTTTTGGTAGGTTGGATGTCAGATCTTTATGAATGACCTTAAGAGTGAAAACAAGCTCAAACCCTTACAAACCCTTACTTGTGACTAGTTTGTGGAAATGAAGATGGAGATGAATTATAATGTCATAGTTTGGATATGAAACCTATTGGAACATGTAGAGAAATAACTAAATATTCCTCACATGATTTTTATGTATATGGGCTTGTATGGATGTGGTGAGAAACATGATATTTTTAACCATTTTTTATTTTGTGTAGGTTCTAGGAGGAATCTAAAGATGAATTTTTTTTTGGGATAAATATTAATATTTTTTTAAATTCCAAATATTAATTTAATTCCTAATAAAAAATCCTAAGTTCCTTAATAGGAGCTCTCATCTCAGCTAGTCAAAATTGGCCTATTGGACAAACTAGTGAGAAGGGTGGGGATCTTCAAATGAGATGATTTTAAGGTGTCCCTGATGATTCAAATGCCATGAAGGGTATTTATAATTTTATTTAACTCCTTCACATATATTTTCATGATAAACTAATTCTAATTTTAAGGATAAGTGTGTAGGGTGCATGGAAGAGGAGTTTTTTGGATAACAGATGATGATAGCTCCTTTTTAAGTGATTTCAAAAGACCAAGCATGAAATAAATTAATGGAGAGGAATTATTGAGACCCTTCCCCCTCCTTTCACTAATTTAAACTATTACTAATAAGTTATAAGGTGTTCAAATAGGGTAAATCATGAAGGAATTTTTTTTGAGCCAATCAAGGAATTTTCATGCCACTTTTCATGAGGTTTATGACTTGGATTGAAATTATTACTTCTTGGCCTTGCATATTTTGTCCCACACACTATTTTAATGCATTTATAAATAATTTTATTATATTTAAAAGTGTCCTTGTGACCCTTTAACTTCTCTCTTATCCTCTCTCTCTCTCAAGTTCTCTAAGAGCTAGCCATTCTGGCCATTGTACTTTATTCTCCACCTAAGTATGGTGAAGACCTAATCATTTTTATACCTTTTGATCAATAATACTACTGATTTTTACCTCTTCCATGATTTTTATTATTATGTTTATTAGTAATGTTTTTATTTGTATAAGTGAAGACTATGGATTCCTTAACATGTTATTTCATTATTTCATAATATTTGTAGTTGGAAAGCTTCTTATTTTAGGGCATGTGAAGTGTTATAAGAAATATCAAGGATAAAGTGAGTTATTATATTCATCATTTCCCTCATATGCCTCTTTTTTAATCCTCCTAGATTTTCAAATTCATCTATAACCTCATAATATAACATTGATGTGAGAAGATGAAGATTAGAGAAGTGTATGTTCAATTTGTCCCTTGATTTTAAGTGTAAGATGTATATGGTTGGAAGTCATCAATATATTTGGTTTATCACCTCCCTTATGATAGTTTTTTTTATTTATCTCTCTCCCTTTTCACCCCCTAAAGTTAAGTGTAGTTGTAATCTAAAGTGGTACATCGAGGGAGTTAGCCCTCTCTAGAGATTCACCTCATCCTTAGGCTACCCAAAAGTATAGAGGTGTTTCCATTATGACACTTGGATGAGGAGATATTTTCCATCTCCTCAAAGGTTTAAAATTTAAGTGATAACAATTTTTGGCATACTCGGTGGGACTCTTGGTTCAAGAGGTTGGGATATTTTTGGTGTTATCTCTCAATAATCATCCTTTAGAGGCATCTATTCAAGAATCAATGGTGACTCCAAAGATATATCAGCTACTCAAATAGCATAGGTTATCCATATAATATTTTTGGTAACATTTTCTTTTATTTTCTTTCTTTCAATAAAATTTCATGGCTGACTTTGGTGTTGAGTTTTGTTTTATGCAAGTTGGCGAGACATTTAAAGCTTGTACAATTCCTTATCAATATGAACAAGTCCTTGGTAAATCTTTTCATGATCCTTACTAGCATCTATATGACTTTAATTAGCTCCAATAGGATCCTTTTCAACCCATTCATGGAGTATATTAGTCTTATAACTAGCCTTCTCAATGTCTTGCTCCTCCTAGTCAACCTAGTCCTTCCTCAAGTCAATCCATTTCCACCTTCAAGAAGACTCTTTTGGGCTATGATAGGTACATTTTATATCTTGATGCTCTAAGAGGATGTGGTAAAGATGTTTCTAGGAATCTTATTCATGAAGTGAGAGATGCATTAGAGTTGGTCAAAAGAGAGTGGCTACTTATTGAGAGAGCTAATTGGCAAAGGTTCAAAAGTGAGATGCTTGATGTGATTGGTCTATTTTATTTTGTAGAGGATAGGCTAAGGGTTCATGAAAGGAAACCTCACCAAACCTATCAGCCTTCATATATACTTCCCGAAGTTTCTTATCAGTCATATATGACCCATACTCATGAGCCAAATCAAAGATATCAAAGTCATCTTTTTCCCAATCAGTTGGAAGAAAGAGTTGAAAGGAGAAATATTGTGTTTGAAGCTAATCTTGATAGGAAAATTGAGTTGGTTAATATTAATTTTCATTATTCCATGTTAGCATCCAAATAAGTGTATTTCAAAACCTCATTATCCTCTCACATTGCATCCCCACCACCTCAAAAGGAGACCTCTAGTCCCTATATCCTAAGTTGGAGTAAGATAGTAGAGTCATGGGGAAAGAAAGATGAGAAAAGTCTTGACAAAGAGTGTGAAGTTGAGAGGGAGCTTGATCCTAGACCAACCCCTCCCAACCTTCCTCAAGAAAATAATTCTATTCCTAACATCCTAAGCTAGAGTAAGATAGTAGAATCATGGGGAAAGAAAGAGGATAGAAGTTTGGTTGATAAGGAGTGTGAAGTGGTGAATGAAGTTGATCCTTTGCAAGTTCCTCCTACCTTTATATAAGAATATTCTTGTGTCCCATGTGAGCCCTCATGTATTCCTTATGATTATGATTATTCCTATGAACATAAAGAGAAACTTTTCCAAGAAAAATTATCCAAGCAAATTGAGGAGTTAGATTCAAAGATGAGGTTGCTAAATCAAGGTGTGATAGAAGGTTTAAACCCAAAAGAAGATCTTATGCCTACACACACCCCATCCACCCTTCCTCAAGAGAGTATTCAAGATAAATCATATGTGAATGAAGTGGTTGTCAAATATATGGAATAAAATTAAGTTGTTATAGCCCAAATTTTGCCTCCCCTTCCTCAAGAGCTCCTAAAAGAATTCCCAACTTTGCATTCTCAATCTGATTTTAAGCCTGATGTTCCACCTCCACCAACAAGTTCCTTTTGTAATCATCCCATAAACCTTTGCCTTCATGGAAATATGGTGTGAGAACCTCAAGAAGATAAATTGGTTGAGGAAAATTTATAAATCTTACTTGAAGAAAGTGCAACTCCTTGGCATCCTTATTGGGCTAGGTCACTAGATTTCAAGATGCCTAGTCTTAACATCACCAAGAAGGAGATTGAAGATATTTTAGACGTTGGAAAACAAGATTAGATTATGATATCTGAGGTGTAATTTGAAAACCCTTAGGAGAACCTAAGTGTTAAATAAGAGGTGAGTTCTTGTGTTGAATATCCTTGTTTGGTTGATGACGAAGAATACATTCCTTATGTTGAAGAGGAAATATTGGAAGAGGCCCTATTGGAATCTAAAGAATATGAAGGAATATCACTTGTTTTTCACCTTCATGATGCTGATCAAAGTGAATATGATGACTTGTGGCATAGATTTGAAGACATTTTTAAAGAGTTTGAATCTCTCAAAGGATCGACAACTCCTTTAAAGCTAGTTATAAGTGATGGTAAACAAGATGACATCATCCATAATGTCATAGATAAGTAAGATGGAATTGTCCAACATGTCATAGATGAGCAATAACAAATTCCACATCAGCCTTTGGAAGTCAAGATAACCCTCTATAGGCCTCAATCTTTCAAAGAAAAAGAAATAATTCCTTTTGAGACCATGCCTACAAAGAAGATGAAAGTTGACCATGAGAAAGATAGTGATCAAAAACATGAGGTATGTGTACAAGGACAAGAGGAATATTTTTTCATTATAGACCTATTTGAAGATAGTCCACTTGAGAACATAATAATTGAGGTGCTAAGTAATGGGTCTGATTTATCAAGTGTTCAATCTATAGAGCAACATGTTTGGCACCTTCATTTATATCATGAAGAAGGAGATTAAAGAAACTTTCCATTTAATCCTAGAAAGGGAGGTATGCTTGATTGATAATTGTACATAATAGTTTGTTTCCTAATTCCCCTAGCATAGGTGTGTGTCTTATTTGATTGTTTGCTTTATTTTGTGTGTGTCTTTTTCTTTATATGGTTGAGGTACTCAATTAATGGTCTTGTCTTGATCAAATTCAATGGTCGAAGGTTTCATTTCTTGTCTCATACTTTATATGAATCTTAAGCCCAATGGACTAATAAGGCTATTGGTTTAGTTAGTATAGTAGGCATACTACCACTATGAGTCACCAATTTGTTGACCAAATTTGACTTTTTAGTCAAATTAGGTGACCTATAAGTAAAAATTGAATTTTAGGTGTTTTAGGGGCCTAATATAGATGTTTAAATATGTTTTATAATTTATTTTATGTTACTTAATGTTGTACTGGCCTTGGTCATTAGTTATTTTAGTCCCTTTAATCATTTTGAGTCATTATAGGGGTCTAACAGGTGCATTTAATGAGTTGTAAGAAATTATTTGGAAGCATGAAGGTTCCAAAATGTGATGTCATGTCACATGTGTAGCTATAATTCTTAAGTAACTGACATAACTAAAATATGGTAGGTTATGTAGAAGAAAGGGTAGCTTTCTTAAAGGAAAAGAAGAGTTTGGCACTTGTATGACCTCTTTGGGAAGTGTGCCACATGGAAAATGGTCAATAAATGATTATTCAAATTCACAATTCTCATTTCCATGCTTGGTTTTCTTTGAAAGTGTCATTTTTGAGCTAAAACCATTTTGCTCCTTTTTTACCTTTCTTGGCAAACATAAGTGACTTCTAAGTTTGTACTTGGTATGGTCAACACAAGAGGTTTCAGGAAAAATGATCTTAGAGGTATATTATACACTCAATTATATTCATTTTTTTTTAATAGGAATGGTTCCTTTACTTCATGAACCATCCTCATGAAGTTGACCTTTCAAATTTGCTTGATAATCTGTGTAGCCTATTGGTTTTGCCTTGGTTTGAGTAGCTCCATACAATAAACTTGATGATATTTATTAGATATGATGTTGAATATGTACCTTCATGCCTTCCATGATTTTTTTCATGATTAAATATGTTTGGACGAGTCAAGTAGCTCAAAGTTGTAGGAAGATACAATTTTTTTAGTTGTAGATAATTTTCACCATTTTTAGGAGTTTCAAGCTAGTTCATAGCTCTAAGAAGTTATGTTAAGATAATTATTATGTTTCAAATATGTTTATTTACCTCCCATTCACATTTAATCCTATTTCTCTAGGAAAAATCTCTATGAGTTGTAGTCATGTATAATATTCACATAATTCTACCAGTAATGAACACATACAGGTGATCTCATGGGTGCATTCACATTGAATATAAGGTTTTAACACTTATTTTCAAGTGTTTTTAGATGTGAATAATTTTTTTTGAGGTATGTAAATTATTTTATAACTCATTTAATGCTAGATGATACTCATTATGAACACTTGTATACAGTCTACCTGCATACTTTTCAAAGCACACCTATAGGTGACTTGGTAGAGAATTCAAAGAGCCCTTTGAGGTGTTAATGTTGATTTTTAATGTCTAATTAAAGTCCTAATGTGAATAAAATCTAATTAATGAGTTAATTTAATAGAAAGGTTGGAAAATGGAGTCATGTACTACCTTTTAAGATCAATAGACAAGTTTAGGCTCACTATCCCTGAACTATGAAAATAGAGGCCTAGGAGCATTTTGAGAATGGCATATGACATGGATAATTGAGGTATTAGTGAATTATAATTATATTTATTGATATCCTCTATCATATATAATAACTTGGCAAATTTAGGGGTTAAAATGATTAATGGAACTCAACCAGGCAATGATATCTATAGTCAGAGATGCAAAAGAAGCCTTTGTCATAAAAATGGAAAAATTAACTTATCTAACATGTTTTAATAAGGATAAATGATGAATGTGACATATATTATCTAAAGGGACATCTAGGTAATATGATAAATGACATCATTTCCCTCAACAAGTACCCTCAGTCCATACATATGGCCTAATGCACTCCTATGACCAGTCAATAGGTGGTGAGATGAGAAGCATACCTAGGTGATGATTTAAGGTCACTAAAAGTGAAAAAATAAGTAAATAAATTTTAGATGATAATTAAGGTATCTAATATGGGACTTAGGAAATTATCTCATCCTAAATAATATAAGAGACACCTACAAGTAGGGGCAAGCAAAGTGTCTTAGTCATAATAAGCAAGATACAGTCAGCTAATAAAATATGGAATAAGGATGTTTTAGGATAATATAAATGTGAATGGTGACTCAAAAAATTACTATATAACTATTTATACTTTAATTAAAGGGTTATAAAAATGATTTCAAGGCCTAATATCGATAATTTGCACTTACATGCCCTCACACAATCAACTCTAGTTGACTATGAGGGGTAGAGAGTTAGGGAGAAAGGATACCTAATGTGTTTTTGACCTAGGTATATAGTGAGTGAGTTTAAAATACTAATAAATTACTATGGATTTATTAAAGGGGGCTTGTGTAACATTTGAGAACCTAAAAATATGCATGATGACCTACAAGTGAGCCATGTTCCAAAGCAAACATAGTTATAATTGGAACTCAATTTGACTAAACAAATAATATCAAGTGTGTATGATAAGTTGAAATTATAAAATATTTTAAAAATATCCAAAATTATGTTTGCACCTTTATATTATTCTATCCAATGAATATCATGCCAAAAAAGGAGCCTAAGCATGCATGACATAGTCTATTAAAAAATTCTTGCACACAGTCCTTTTCACCAGGGTCTATTTTGGATTTAAATGCTTATGAATAGTTTATAAATATGAAAAAGAGATTATTTTTTATGTGATATGTCCTCATAAATTTTATAATTATTCATAATATTCATATAACCTAAAAAAATAGGGGAAGTACCCCTTATTTTGTCTCAAACAGGGGGTACTTCCCCTTGAACACAAGTTCATAGTTCTGGTAAAGGATAGTAAGAAGATGGTCTTAGGAGATTTTAAACATATAAAAGAGATGTTTAATTTAGATAACACCAATTAAATTTTTTATAACACCTCATAGTAATATGGAGCTTGACATGATAGTCTAAAACATTGGAGTTGTAGTTAGGCCTAAAGGCATGGTGAAACCTAGTTTCCAATTCGAGGACCATTTTCACTCCTAGCATAGAATAAGAATTACCATGAATGGAGAATTGTTTATGAGATAAAAATGGAGATATATAGTATATTATAATTCAATAAAACCACTAATAACTCATTTTGGTCTTCAAAGACAAATCAGACCTATTAGGCATGGTTAGGCCTCGAAGCTAAATGGGAACCAAACTTTCTTTGCACCCTATAATGAGCATTAAAAGGAACATGTTTTTGGGACCAAATAAGATATGTTTGAACAATTTATAATAAGTTTAATCATCAATAAGGCCATTTTGAGCTTCAATGACACTTAGGCCTATTTGACATAGTTAGGTCTAGTTTTTTAATGCAAGGTCAAATTCAATTCTAGACTTATATATGATTTTACACCAAGTAGATAATATTATATGGGTTAATGAAAAGGTTTATAATCTTTTAAAGTGAAAATAAAATCAATAAAATCCCTTTTTGGACCTTGAACCAACTCAAGCATGTAGGAAACAAGAAAATAAGCTTGATATGCCAAGTTCAAATGCTCACATATTTTTGGAAGGTTTGGATGGGGACAAAAGGAGGTCAAGGATGTTGATTAAGGTATTGAAATATGAAATTGTGGAATTTTTTGGTAGGTTGGATATCAGATCTTTATGAATGAACCTTAAGAGTGAAAACAAGCTAAAACTCTTGCAAACCCTTACCTATGACTATTTTGGCAAAATGAAGCCAGAGATACATTATAATGGAATATTTTTTATATGAAACATATTTTAACTTTAAAATGTCTCACTAAATATCCCTCCCATGGTTTTTATTTGTATATACTTGTATAGATGGGGTGAAAATAGGCTATTTTTGACCATTTTTTGTGTTATGTAGGTTATAGGAGGAATATGAAAATGAAACCAACTTTATGAGAAATATTAATAATTTTATTATAAATAAATATTAATTTAGTTCCTTAAAAAAACTCCTAAGTTCCTCAATAGGATCTCTCATCTTAGCCAATCAAAACTGGCTTATTTGACAAGCTAGTAAAAAGGGTAGAAATCTTCAAGTGAGGTGATTTTAAGGTATTCATGATGATTCTAAGGCCATGGATGGTCTTTAAACTTATAATTCACTAACTCACATGTATTTTCATGAGAAAATCATGCTAATTTTGAGGAAAATTTTTCAAGGTGCATGTAAGAGGAGTTTTTAGACTACAGATGATGATAGCTCCTTTCTAGGTGATTCTAAAGGACCAAACATACAACCAATCCATGGATAGCCATGCATAAGACCCTTACCCCTATTTAAAATAACTAAAACTAGTGATAATAATTTATAAGGTGTTTAAATAGGATCAATCATGAAGGTAATTTTTTTGAGCCAGTTAAGGAGTTTTCATGCCACTTTTCATGAGGTTTATGACTTGGATTGAAATTTTTACTTCTTGGACTTACATTATTCATCAAAAACCATATTATAATGCATGTATAACTAATTTTATCATCTTTATAATTTTCCTTGTAACCCTTGGACTTCTCTCTTCTCCTCTCTCTCAAGTTCTATAAGACCTAACCATTTTAGCCATTATACTTTATACTCCACCTGAGTATGGTGAAGCCCTGATCATTTGTATACCTTATAATCAATAATAATAATTTTTACCTCCTTTATGACTATTATTAGTGTGTTCATTTGGAATTTTTGATTTTTCATAAGTGAATAATATGGATTCTTTAGCATGTTGTTTCATTCTTTCATCCTATTTGTAGTTAGAAAGCTTCTTCTTGTAGGGCATGTGAAGTATTATAGGAAATGTCAAGGATAAAGTAATTTAATATATTAATTATTTCCCTCATATGAATATTTTTTAGTCCTCCTATATTTTCACATTAATCCATAACCTCACAATGTAGCATTGATGTGAAAAGATGAAGATTGGAGAAGTGTATGTTTAGTTTGTCCCTTGATTTCAAGTGTAAGATGAATATGGTTGGAAGTCATGAATATATTTGGTGTATCACCTCCCTTAAGATAGTTTATTTTCATTTATCTCTCTCCCTTTTCACCATATTCTAATGCATGTATAACTAATTTTATCATCTTTATAATTTTCCTTGTGACCCTTGGACTTCTCTCTTTTCCTCTCTTTCAAGTTCTATAAGACCTAGCCATTTTGGCCATTATAATTTATACTCCACCTGAGTATGGTGAAGCCCTAATCATTTGTATACCTTATAATTAATAATAATAATAATAATTTTTACCTCCTTTTTGACTATTATTAGTGTGTTCATTTGGAATGTTTGATTTTTCATAAGTGAATACTATGGATTCTTTAGCATGTTGTTTCATTCTTTCATCCTATTTTTAGTTAGAAAGCTTCTTTTTGCAGGGCATGTGAAGTATTATAGGAAATTTCAAGGATAGAGTAATTTAATGTATTAATTATTTCCCTCATAAGACTATTTTTTAGTCCTCCTAGCTTTTCACATTACTCCATAACCTCACAATGTAGCATTGATGTGAGAAGATGAAGATTGGAGAAGTGTATGTTTAGTTTGTCCCTTGATTTCAAATGTAAGATGAATATTGTTGGAATTCATGAATATATTTTTTGTATCACCTCTCTTAAGATAGTTTATTTTCATTTATCTCTCTCCCTTTTCACCCGCCAAAGCTAAGTGTGGTTGTAATTTAAAGTGGTACATCATGGGATCTATCCCTATTTAGAGATTCACCTCATCCTTAGGCTACCCAAAAGCCTATATATGTTTCCATTATGTTTCTTGGATGAGGAGAGCTTTGACATCTCCTCAAAGGGTGAAAATATAAGTGACAATAGGTACATTTATCCATGATGGCAAGGTAATATTGTATATCCATATGATTTTTATCAAGAAGTGTGGTGAAATTTGTATCTCCTCAGATAATTTTCCAAGGCATATTATTAACTATAAAGTGGTTTGGGGAAATCTCTACATCTGGAGTGTCCTCCATGGATGAATAATAAGATGATGGATGGTTGGGAGGTGGTTTTTGGTTTGCTTGGTTTCTAACTTGTTGTCTTGTCAAGACCATGTAGAGAAAGATGAAATAAGGATGGAAACAATCTCACACACTCAAAAGAGAAGAAAAAAATAAGAAATTATATGAAAACAAGTATAAACTAAGAGTAAATTTAAGTCCTAAAATTATTTTGATCTCTCTTTAGGCTTATGTCTTGATTTAAGAGGTTATGAGACTCAACTTGGGATTATAGAATGGGAACTAGAAAAAGGAAGTCTAAAAATGGTTTTAGGTTGTTCAAGGCTCTCAAAAATGTTGGCTTAGATAGGTAGAGGAAATATTAAAAACAAATATTCAATAAAAAATGAATTGATTATTTTTTACAATGGAAAGCTTAAAATCTTATGGAAAGAGTTGGTTACAAAATCAACTAATGGGTAAAACCAACCCATAAAAAAATAAATAAAAACATAACAAACTAATTACTTTTAATAAAAAATTATCCCAAAAAACTCCCCCTTGATCCAAAGTGGTATATAAAGACTAAAGCAATGAACTTTGAGTCATCCAAGAAGATTCTACTACAACTGCAACTGGTACACTATGCATCCTAGACTGATCAATACCCTAATCATCCCCACACTAAAGTAAAATAAGATAAATATTTGTCCAACTACATAAATCCTCACATAGAATCCATCCAATAAGTGATTTATCTATTAATGTGTATGAAACATCTCAAAATGATGCCCAATAATCACCGACATCTCCTACAAGCCTTTGCTCAGCACTAACAATGCTAGCAAAGCAATGTTGACTCATACCACAACCACTCATGACTAATAAAAATCCAATATTCAATATCTTCTCCCCCTATTAGGTGAGAGGTGAGAAGCCATGCAACAAATAAACCTAGTACAAACCACTAAAATACTCTACATCAAAGATCATATCAACACTAGATCTATGAAAACAAAGTACACAAGCCAAAAAATGTTACTACATAAAATCCTAATCTTGAGCCTAACATCTCACACAATATGGGTGTGTTACCATCTCAGAATATATAGTCATGAACTATAGAGCAAGCAACTTCATATTCATCTTATCCATCCAAATAATATGTAGAAGAATAGCTAGAAGAGTGACCAGAGTGAATGGAGTGACCAATAATGTTTGATTCTACCTTCTATCGATGTTGAGAGGACCTCATTTTGGAGGGACACTCTATAGATAGGTGTCTCATTCCACAATAATTGTATAAAATTATCTCACATCTACTAGAACTAGAGGAAGAATAGCCACATGAAGAAGAATGCCTATGTTTGTGCTTGTGTCCATGTGAATGTTTGTGGTGACGCTCATGTTTTTGAGAACCAAAATGATGTCTATGATTTGAAAAAATAGAATGGTCCCTATGTCTAGAATGATGATTATGTATGGAAGTGTGTCACAAATAGTGTTTCTATTTCTGAAAGTTCTTTGAAGAATGTTTTTTGTTATGCTCATATAATGGATTACCTATTTTGGTATAGTGGGCCTCCTCCATGGATGTAATCTTCTTCCTTGCAAAATATCTATCATGTTCAGTTAATAACTCAAAAATAGAATCAAATGTGGCACCATTAATCTTATCACTAAGCTATAGTATTTCAATAAAATTGGTTTATGTAGAATTAAGACCATTCAATGTGATGGAAATCAACATATAATCATCAATTTTACCACCAGTTGGGAAATATTCTTGTTTTAATGTTTTTATGTGAGAAAGATATTTAGAGACATCTTCATTATCTATCAGTTTATTGTTCAATAGTTGCATAATAAGGTCAATCTCCTTGTATGTAGGTTTTTTGTCATACAAATATTTTAATGCTTTCTAAGATTTCTATGCACCAGTTTTAACTGCATTAATATGAATGATTACCTATTCAATGCAAAACTAATTCAAAAGTGTGAGTGCACATTTATCATATTTTTTATATTCAATCAACTTTGTAGATTAAATTAGTTGTGTGGTTTTTTTCTTAGTTATTTCCCATGGGTTATTATAAATGAGTGTATTCTCCATGTTCCTACTCCATTCTTTATAATTTTTAGGTGACAATTACCATTTTCAGAAATCAAACCCACAATTTTTTCCATGGTGCTAAAGAATCAAGTTAAAATAAGACAAGGGAATACTATTTTGAGGTTTTGCCTTTACCTTCAAAATAGTTTCTAAATACAAGAGATTCTTGGGACTTAAAACAATTATACCTTATAACCCCTATTACATCCTTATTTCACCATTACAATGTACAATATGACTTTATAGAGCACATTTCAAAAAAAGAAAATTCCTTTTCTTGTGAAAAAGTAAATTCAACCAAAAGACTTGAACCTTGCACCACAACTTTCCCAAGGACTTTACTAAATGGCTTCTTCTAAGTGCTCTAGAAAATTACTAAAATTCTAATGAAAGATTCTTATTTAACATTACATATTTCTATTTTGATCAATAAAATAAAATTACATGCATGTGAAAGCTTATTAGTTTTTGTGATAAAATTAATGCATGTAAAAAATCTTTTACCCCGATTATGTTGGCTTTCAAGGGACTCATTCTAATTTTAGGATATACAAGATTTTAACATACCATGGTTGTGCTAAATATACAAATTTTAAAATGTCATACATTTGTAATGTGGTGGTTCTATGGTGTGATATTTGATTAAAAAATATTTTTGCTAGCATTGTAGATTTATTTTGTGGTTTATTTTATCCTCTGTAAGTCCAATCATGCTTGAGACAATAATCTTGAGTTTGATAGCTAGTAGAGACATCATCCAACCACTTGTAATTATGTTATGCAATGGAATAAGAGAATTTACATAGTTCCCTAACTCTACAGTAAATTACCCAAGTTCCATATAGAAGTATTTACCATCGTCATATGTCATACATAGGAAGATAAAGTTAAAATTTAATAAAAATTATATGAGTGAATAATCCTACAACCTTTCATTTTCTAGATTTTAGGTTTTATGATTATGTCTGACAAACCATTAGATCAAATAATGTTATCCCTCCATAGTTGAATCTTGTATAAGTATGATGGCCTTTTTGTAGCAAATCACAAGACAAGGGAAGCAAAATAAAGGCTTTCAAATCAAAAGGAAGGATGACTGAGCCACCATTTATGCCAAGGGAGAAAATATACAAGGAATAAAATTTCTTCTAAAATGTTCACAAACACACCTAGCTAAAGGGAACATATGATAAGATAACCTCTATGGCTATCTTATTGTGCTAGAAGTTATAGTAATTTCTATGATTGACCATGGCATTTACAATATGTCTGATGGCATAGGAAAAAAATAATGGTAAATTTTTCACCATAGGATTTGTAAGGCAAGACAATATTCATGGATAAATGATAAGCCATTCATTTGTGTCTTCAAAAAAATATTCATAACAAAAAAATTAAATATGATAATGGCATCATTGACAGTCTATTGTACCACTCTTCCACCTTCAAATCTATGGCTTCATCCTTTTAAAACCCAGGAGCTCTGATACCACTGTTAGCCTGGATAGGTAGAGGAAATATTTAGAAAAAATATATTCAATAAAAAATGCATTAATTATTTTTTTATAATGGTAAGCTTAAAATATTATGAAAAGAGTTGGTTACAAAACCAACTAATAGGTGAAACCAACCCATAATAAACAAAAAAAAAAAACATAACAAACTAACTACTTTGGATAAAAATTGATCCCAATAAAAAATATTATTAGAATTTGGTGTGTGGATTTATATTGAGGCCTACCCCCTCAATTCACACACCACATCGACAAGGGTGTTGGGTGCTTAGCCAAAATATACCAAGTTACTAGAGATTATACTCAGCTAGTGAATTGAGTTTTAGTTTCTCTTATTGATAGTGAAGTCTAAGTGTGATAGCCAAGAGAAAGGTTTATTTCTAGGTAATGAAATCCTAGTTGGGCCTTATTTTAGTGTTTGATGTTTGATTTGGATGAGTGATTTGGTATTGTGTGTGTGAAAAGAAGTGAATTTCTATGATTAATTTCATTATTTAAATTAAACTATGTGAATTTAAAAAGAAAGAAAGCAATGGATGCAAGTTATTTTTAAACCCAAAAGAAAATTTTTATTTATTTTCAATGAGTACAAGAATAACTATGATGCACCTAAATGTGTTATGAAGATGCAAGTCCAAATCCTAGGATGAGTGATTTTTTGACTTTTATAAATGAAGTAAAAATGAAAATTTTTACTTTTTCTAAGAATGTAAAGAAGACGAAAACTTACTTTGGAAAATAAGAATTGAAACTAAGATTTTCAATGATAAATGAAAGAAAGAGCGTTTAATTTTTACAAATGAAATTTACAAAGGATGAAAATTCAACTAAATTTCTTAAACAACTATGAACCCAATAAAATATTTTAGGGTCCCACCAAGCATGCCAAAATATTTCACTATTTTTTGTGTTTATTTTTCTTTTCTAGAAAATAAGAAGATATTAAAAGAAACAAATTAAGTTTTGGAAAATAGAAATAGATATTTGCATGAAGTAATAGAAGGTAATTAAATCAATGAAATAAATGGTTTTGAAGGTAAACAAGTTTTTTTAATCAAAATAGAAATAACTTATTGAAAACTAGTGCTAAAATGTAAAAACCTAATTCAGAAAATAGTTTAGGCCTTTGTGATTCAAAATTTGTATGCTATTTTTTAGAAAATAAAACACATAGTGACCAATGTCAGTCACTATGTAACCAGTGCTAGTTAAGGAAACTGCTACTAGTTGAAGGATGATCGATGGTGATCAAGGGTAATCAGTGTCAATCCCTATGAAATTTAGTTTTAAGAAAAAATGGGTGTTGGGTTGGTTGCAAGAAGGCCTATACATATTGATTATGGGTTAGGGAATGGTCATGAGGGTAGAATAGGCTCTCAAAAGTATCAAAACTAGAGGTTGGATATTCAAGTTATTGAGATGGCCTGTGGGTGTTTTAGTGGGAGATGGAGTGCTTGGAGTTGCAAGACTCTAACACAAAATGGGAATATAGGAGAGATGAAAAATGGGTGAAAGTAATAAAACTACTGAAACTAAAAACTAAACTTGATATAAGTGTAGATACTTAGCTCTAGAGTTTTCTATCTTAGAAAAGTGTTGAGGTTAGGTGCAAAATGTTTGGGATCTTGGAGCAATATGAGAAAAGTAACAGTGCTTGAGCTCTTCTTGGTGATTTGTTGGGGCACTTTGATGTCTCTATTTTAGTTTACTAGTTCACTTGGAAGCTTTGATTCACTTGAGAGATAATATTCTCATGAAACCATATGTCTCGACCTCCTTACTTAGAGATTTTTGGTTACCTTAAGTAACCGATATTGATCCTAATCAACAAGCATTAGTCAAGGGGTGATCGATGTTAGTCAAGTAAAAATAGTCAAAAATTACTAATTTTGGATATTAAGACCAACGTAAATGGTCCAAGGTTAATAAAGGGAGTATTAGTATGCACAAAGAATAAGTCTGTGAGACTACGACATTAAATGCCTAGGTGGTGAATAGTCTTAAGGCTAGGTGTCGATCATTCAACCATGGGTTTGGGTGAGGAGGTTTAAATAGGACTATTTAATTTAATTAAATAATTAAATTAGACAAAATTGTATTAATGTGTGTGTTAAAGGATCTTAATAATTAATCCTAATAGATGGGGGCTAAGGGGTGTTTTACGATGACTAAAACTGTGCAGTTTTCTAGTATCTATAGTTAGCATGAGGAATGAGGAATATAAGATTAATTCATAGGTTTTAATCACCATATAGATACCTATGAATGTTATATAGTTTCTTAATTATCTTCAACAACCATCAATAATGAAACACTTATCTCACAACTTACAAAGAAGATTTGTACAATATGCATGGTACACACATTGGAAATAGGAATTTGAAGGAGTTGATAAATAATCTAATGTCTTAAATGTGTTTTTAGGTTATAAAATACTTTAAAATACTCCAATTAACCTACCATCCAACCTAAAACCATTTCTCACTTTTAAATTTATGTATTGATATTGGTGTATGCCTTTTTCCTATGATTTTTGGCTACATGGTTACATATTGCTTGCTTAGGAGCTTTAGTGTTCATGTTTGTTAATTGAAAATGTTAATACCACATTAAATATAATGTGTTATACCTTTTCCTTGAAAACCTATATATTTACCTATTCCCTTTTATATTTTTAATGCAATGTGTGGATTATTCCTGCCTTATTTCTCTTTGGTTCATTCTTGTGGTTGTGTGATTATGTTTGCTCAATAGTGTCTTGTATAATACACATCTCACATGGAATATTAAATCAATGCATTCAATTAGATTAGTATTCATGGAGCTCATTCTGATAATTGAAGGCTCTATAATATCAAAAAAAATTGTTTGCAACCTACAAATGTGACAACATGGAGGTTTTCTTGCTCTTTAGGGATCACACATATGAAGTAGGGATTGAGGATGGTTTATAAGATTTTTTAAAACCCATGATAAGTCATACAAATTTCCATTAATCTTTCATCATGATCAAAAATGGAGAAACCAAAATAAACCTAAACCCTACCTAGATAGAGATAACATAGTGAGTCTTTCACCTTTTTAATGATTATTCATAAAGGAGGGTAAACCAATATGAGAGATAATTCCAAAAAATGTAAGATAATTAAGTTTACCCCCTCTTCCTAAAATATTACGTCCTCACTTTCTCTCTCTTATTTTTACCATTCACAATCTTGACTGGCTTCACTGAGCTACCAAGGAGGATGATGGAAAGAAGGGATAAATTTTTGACCTTTTCTAACTTGAAACTCCATATAAATCATGAATATAAATGTGTAAGTCATAAATGGATCCATGTATGTTCTTGAACATTATCTTTCTCTAAGAAAACTATATGGACTACTTAAAAACCTCATCTTTTTGCTATGAAAACTATCCATTCTATTTTAAAATTGATGGAGATGATATGTCAAGTGCCTCTAAAGTTTCCTCACACATGTACAGACATGTATTGATGTGCCACTTATTTCTACTATAAAATTTTCATTTATTTTCAAAACTCATCTTTAACATTACCAAATCTATCAGTAAAACACCTTGAGATTAGAATGCAACATTATAAAGTTGATGTGCCAGACTATAGGAGGTGTGTTATGACTTGGAAACTACATGACATGTCTCAACATGACCCTCTATACCACTTACCAACCTTGGACCCACTTTACCATTCTAGGAATGATTATATAACCATAATATCAAGAATAAAATTTACCTTATATTTATCAAAACAACCTTAAATAGTGTTAACCAAGGCTTGTAAAGACCATTTTGAGGACCATGAAAAGATCTAAGGTAACTATACACAAGATTAGAGTTCTTTAGTATAAATTTTTAAACTAAAGGGTTGATATTTGGCTTGGGAGGCCAAATTATCAACATTCTTGGTGACTCACAAGGGTTGACCAACCTACTGGTCAAGAAAACCAACTATCTCATTCTTTTGCGCATGAGACTCATACATGACAACATGACTTGAGATGACTACTCTACCTAAGATTGAAAAAAAACCTAGAACCTTGAAATTTTTTAAGAACTAAAATATCCTCAACACACACACAGTCAAGAAGTAAATTACATGTGTTGATAAACACTTATTGGAAACTAGGCAATCAAGAAAATAAATGACTATGTACAGTTGACCTAAAATTTTCTTCTTCCTCTTAGATAAAAGGGGAAGTATCTTATATCATTCATTCCATGGAATAAAGAATGGAATTAGGTAAGCATCCTCTTATAAGTTGATCTCATTTTCTTCATCCCCTCCTTGAATTTCACTCTTCTCATCATGCTCTCAAGTGAGGTGATAGCTACAAACTAATCTCTTGTGAAGATACATTCTTCTTGTACATCAATATTTATCTCAAACTATTGTATATATTTGGCAATGTGAGAGTTTTCCAAGATGGTTACATCTTGGTTGATGGTGTAAAAACCTCAACCTTTGTTTCAATTAGATCCTCAAAAATAATATTTTGTTCATCTTGGAAGGTACCATATTCATCATACCTAGGTGGACTTTTAAATTGAACCTCTTAAAACTAAACCTTACATTATTCTTCAATAACTTTATATTATTCTTCTTGAGGTATTTGCTTACAAATCTCTTCAATTCACTTGATCACACCCAAGTAAGACTAACTCATGTTATTAGGTCCTTGGATCTGGTCTTGAGACTTAGTAAGACTAACTGTCATAGTGTTCTCCTTAGGATCCTTCTTGATCTCTTCACCATGTTCATTGGCCAAGTTGGAAATTTTAGAATTCTCTTGATGAGGTGGATATGTATCATCTAAACTTGAAAAATAAGTCCGTAGGTCTTCCTAAAATGTGATCTCTTCATGATCAATCAAAAATACATGGACCTCATTTCCACTCTTACCATCTCCTTGTGGAGTAGCATGTTGATCAATTATCTCTAACTCTCCAATAGGTTCATGACAAGGCTCATGTTTTATTATAACTTGATCATCTTCATCCTTTATGGAGAATAGAAGTTCACTAATCCATTTAAGTTCTATTCCATCTTGATTTTTTATTTTAAATCTAAATTATCCTCTCCAAGTTCCAAAACATTAGTGTTACCTTCACTTGAGATCTCAACATGTTATTTTATTTTATTATTCCAATCCATCATTTTGATTTCTTAAATATCATATAAGGATTCATGGTATAATTTCTTCCAAGGATCATCCAAATCAGTTGAAGTACTCTTATATTCAATAATGGATTCATGATGTCTATCTCCATGGTTGTCTCCTAGATGGAGAAGTTAATTATATTTAATCCACCTCAAGGTCATGCCATTATGTTTTCTCTACATCATCAAAATTCTTTGTAGGGTCAAACTCTGATCTATTGGGGTGAATAGGTGTACCAATAGTGATATCCTCATCATAGGTGATTGAATTATCCTTTTCAAATCATTCTTATAACCCACTTACAATTGTAACATAATTAATCTCTCGAATGACTATCTCCTCATCAATGTTCTCTATCAAGTTACCTATCACATATAAATTCTCCAATTTTACCTTCAATGCAACTAGTTTCTCTCTATTTTGAGGCTTATGAGTATTACGTTTATCATTATCTTGTTAAAGAGATGGAAAAAAATAATTAGTTGAAGGCACCACATTATTCCTTATCCACTCCTCAATTTCTTTGTCAACCTTATATGTATCTTGATTCTCATGAATGACTGTAGTATGAAGGATAGATGGGGAAATTTAAAAACATGAAGTATCTCTTAAACTAGCCTCCATAGACTCCTCTACATTTTATTTCTAAACCATAGGTCCTACTTAAAATACAGAGATGGTGGGAGGGAAAGGATGTCCAATTGGTGGAGTAGGAACATAAGGCTTTATAGGCTACTCTGGAGTGAGTTTAGGGGGTTAGGAGGCACTATGAAAGCTTGGGAACATTTTAGGATTGGTACTCAACTTATTTTTCTCTTTTCATACCTAGACATCCATGGACAACTTGAGCTTGAGGAAAAGGTGAGGGGATTTTAAAGCTTATAAATCTCCTTATCATGACTTCTACAACCTTCATATCTTATTAGTTTGGGTTTGGAATGGGAGTAGTGGTCCAAGCATATTGACATGGTGTAAAAGGAATTGGAGGCTCATAGGATTGGTTGAATTAATATTTTTGCTCTTTCAAGGCTAATATTTCACTAGAAAGGATTTGATTCATGCTTTTTAACTCTTCTAACTCATCATAAAAACTAGGTTTAGCTTTAGAGGGTGATTAAGGAGGGAAGGAGGGGAAGTACTTCTTTTAGGAAGGCTTATAAGGAAGATCATAGGGATCATAGGGATGGTAAAGGTGATGTTTTTGGTAGTAAGGAGGATGACAAGGTTCATAAGGTTATTGAGGTATGTGGTTGGGCTAGTAAGGGGGCTAGTAAGGAGTACTATAAGACTGATGTGAGCCATCATGATACTGATAGGGAGGTGTAAAATATAATTTTACTTCATATTAAACCATTAAAAACCATGATATAATTGAATTAAAAAGTGAACTATCAACAATAAGATGTTCTTACCCTTGGGTGAAGACATTCTGATGACCCTTGGCATGAGATATTGAATGCTAATTTGTTACCATAATACTTGCAGCTATTTGAGATCACTAAATGATGATAATTCATGATCTAAGATCTTAGAATTATGATCCCATTGGGCATGACAAAAACTATTATCAGTCTAGATTACACCTTTGAGGTAGTGGTGTTTCAGACCTTCCTCATCTAGCTGATACAATAGGATCACCTCTAGGTGTGGATAACATAGTTGATGAGGTAAACCTCTAGCTTTGGGGATAGATCCCTTGATGCATCATATATGGATCTATTCCTAAAATATACTAACTTTATAATGAAAATGGATAATGAGATGCATGAAACAAAACCTAAGCTAAGGTAGGTGATCCACCAACAATGTTTTATCCACTTTAACTAACCCTTCAATAATACTTGTGAATCAAAGAAGGACTAGTGACTAAAATATATTCTCCAAGAGAATCCTAAGCATTATTACTTGACATGAAGGCTATGGTATATAGGTGAAACTTGAAGGTTATGGATGAGAGGTTTGATTCAAGACTCTAACAACCATATTGTACTTTAAGCATAGTCACTAGCATTTCCACACATCATTTGACATATTTAGGAAAGTATCCTAGAAAATAGGTGAGAAAAATGACATGTAAAAAAGATAAAAGCCAACACTTATGTAAATAAATAAGTAAATAACACTCTAAGATAGAAATATAATTTGAACCAATCATTATATTCATTCAAAAGGTATGCAAGGTATAATTTGGGTAGATTTTCTTCATACATAGCTGAGGGATCTATACAATGGAATTTTAACCTTAATTTATAGAATAATAGAGGATAAAAGAAGGATAATATATCATGGAAGTGTGGATAATAGGTCATTATGTCCCTAAATCACTCAAATAGTAGTTATAAGCATTAGTAATAGCTCTATGATTTCTCCATGCATTGCCTATACTACATAATGGCCTTCAATGAGAGTATGGCATATGAAATGGTCTAGTGAAGGATCTTTCAGTATTGGTTTAGTTACTTTAAGGTGTCAACACACCAAACTGGTCAAATACATCTCCTTTTGGTAGTTATAATTTTAGGATTGTGGTTTAGTTGGCCTAAATAAGAATTAAGTATCCCATATCTCTTTTGCATGTAAATAAGGTTTAGGAAACTACTCCATCCTCCATAATGGATATGAAATTTGCCTTATCTCCTCCATGAAGTAGTTACAAGGATTATTGTGATGATGCATTTATTACCTTATCATCCCTCTATAACAATATACATCTCCCTTAGTTGACCAAATAGGCCTACTATGTAACCAAGTCTAGTTACTTAGTGCTAGTTGTTTGGATGGCCATGAGACTTCCATAGAACCTTGGGATTGTGTAAGTGATAATTTTTGAGGTATAAAAAATAATATCACACCATGACTTATGAATTTAAAATAGTGAACACCTATAACTCTTGCTTATTTAAGTGACTAGGTCACCTTTCACTAACACTTCTAGACTAGCTTTTTAGTGAAGGCATGTATAAGCATTTCCAGTAGGAATTGATAGTTATTTTTTATTTTAAAGGGTGGAAAAAAATTTAAACCATCTTCTTTAATGATATTAAATTATTAATATAGCTATATTCCTTGGATTTATCATTAAATCTTGTAAAAAAAATGTTCTGGTACATTTGTATAGTTGCTCATTTAAACCAATTCAAGGTATAAGAGATTATTAGAGTAACAAATGTGTTTTATGTGTCTTATAATCCAAAACAATCCATTTTTATTTATTTTTCTCAAGTTTTCCTCCATCAAGTTCCTTTGTGAGGTTTATGCAGGGTTTAGGAGCTCCACTAGTCTTAATAATGATTCATAGAGTTAGGATGACTAACCCGAAAAAAATGACAAGAACACTCAGTAAACAAAACCCTATGCCATCTTCAAATGCCACTCATTCTCATGCAATTAATCCTACAAATACTAAGCAAAATAATGTCCTCTTTGAGATATAAAATAGTGTACACAACATTTCTTAGGTGGTTGTAGGTCTTAATGATGATTCATAGAGTTAGGGGTTTTGATGTGGGAATAAATTCTAGGATTCATAAGTAGACAAACCTCTCCACCTTTCCTAATGAGATTATATCCCCATGCCACATCTCTTTATAGTGTTGAGTGTAAAAATATAACCAATTTTGACTACCCAGCCAAGATGAAACCTCAAGAGAGGTGTATTTGATTGATGAGTTGTGAAAGAGTTTAGGTTTTAGTTATAACACCTCCTCATGGTTTGTGCCATCCCACTTGAATAATTCCCATGGTTCATATTCTTGTTATAAATTAAAAGAATTGAAACCAAATTTAATTCATCATAAAATCACATAACCATATTTTAAATGTGTAAAATTATATTTAATTATGCACTACATGCATCATGGAAACAATTACTCAAATCAAAGTAAATGAAAGAAATAATGTAGAAAATAAAACCAGCAATAACACATAACATAGATCTACTTTGTTTCACCCAATGTGGGCTACATTCACCAAGAAAGTCCTCAGTAAAATCTATAACAAAACAAGATTACAAAGAATCTCTCATAGAGATATAATATCTCCTCTTGAATTCACTAAATTACTGATTCAAATATATCAAAAATCATCCACACATGCAATACTACACTTGCACCTGTATAATAACATACCACAAGTTTCTATACCACACCTTGCAAATAATCACATCTACACACTATCTTTATCATAAGCAAAACCTATTCTATTGAGTCTCATCTCTACCTGTATTATTCAAAAAATTAAGAAATCTAACTAACAAGGAGGAAACTCACCATTATTATCCAAGAGAAGATCTATCCATAAGGTAACATGCCATATTCTACCTATTTAAGATTATCCACAAGATCCATCAAGAAGGAACATGCTATCCTTATCTCTCCTCCTTTAAAGGGCACACCTTACAATGTAATGTGATAGCAACCAACTCCTTAAAACAAAGAATTCAATCCCACTTCCAATAAACAAATAACTCCCTAAAAACAAGAATGTCAATCCCACTTCCAATAAACATGGAAGTCAACATGGAAATAAATAAAGATAACAATTAATTCCCTAAAAATAAGGAAATCAATCCCACTTCCAATAACATGGAAGTTAACATGGAAAGTATTAAATAGACATTTAATACTATTCCGCTTACATGTGGAGTACATGAAAAATGTTCTCCCCACATCATTGGAGATCTATAAGCCACCAAAATGTACCATCATGGTCATGTGATAGCCCCAAAGGGATCCACACTCAATAATATCCCACTTGGAGACTATTTTTCCTAAATAGAATCTATCACTACTCCATGACCACTAAGGCCAACCAAATCTAAACATAGTCTCAATTTGTCCAATGTGACCACCTTGTTCATCATATCCATAGGATTTTGGATAGTATGAATCTTCTCCAACTTTACCAAGTTCTCCTCTAAAGCTATTCTGATGAAGTGATAATGTAACTGAATGTGTTTCATCCTCAAGTGAAAAGTGGAGTTCTTTGCCAAATGAATAGCACTCTAACTATCACTATATAGTCTCCCAACATCTTGATCATGCCCTAAATCTCAAAATAATTATTGTAACCAAATCATCTCATTGTTAGTCTCTATGGCAATAACATAATCTACCTCTATGGTTAACAAATCCATAACCATCTATATCTTAAAAATCTAACTAATCATTGTATCTCCAATAGTAAATATATAACCTATCATATTCCTCTTGATATCAATATCCCCTACCATATATGAGTCCACATAACCATGCAAAGTGGTATCTAATCTACCATAACATAATGCAACATCCATGGTTCCTCTTAAGTACCAAATAATCTATTTCACTGCTTACTAATGCTCATAGCCAATATCACCCATATGCCTACTCATAACTCCCACTACTTGGGTAATATCTAACCTAGTGCAAGCCATGGCATACATCAAGCTACTAACTATCGATGAGTAAAGTACCTTGGACATCTTAATATTTTTAACCTCCATCTTGGGAAACTACGCCTTTGATAATCTAAAGTGGCCTGCTAAAGGAGTACCAACAAATTTAGCATCCAACATGTTAAACCTTTCAAAGACTTTCTTCACATACTCTGATTGGGATAAAATGAGCTTCCTCTCCTTTTTGTCATGAGTAATCCTCATACCAAGGATTTTTTTCACTGCACCTAAATCTTTGATATAAAAGGAGTCACTAAGCTATTTCTTGAGTATATGAATATGTTGTATGTTATTTCCCACAACTAACATGTAATC
>JARHVA010005721.1:0-5000 GCA_037957365.1 Torreya grandis
TTTTGTAGCTCTATCTTAACCTATAAGATAAAAAAAAATAGAAGAAATAAATGAAAGAAGAATGAAACAAGTAGACTTTTGTCATTACAAAAATAAGTTTAGGTCAATATAGATAGACCCTAGATCAAGTGTTGGTGATCCACCTAGTATAAGGGTGGATATTTAACCTCGAGTGATAATTTTATTTTTTCTTCTATATTAAAATTACTCTAATCCATTGTTTAATTTTGACTTATGTGTAGAATTTAATTTAATATTTCCTTTTAATATCATTAAAATGCATTAAATCTTGTTACAATTTTAAAATAATAGTTAATTCTTTGAGAATAAATTTTATATGGTAAATAAGGAGGATTTATAAATAAGTTAGATGGAACCTAGCCGTAAGGCCAAATATCTTTTAATCTAACAATTAGTTAATTTCATTTTTATTTAAAACCCTCTTAAATAAGTTTAAAACCATTTTGAAATTTGATTGTGTAAAATACTTAAATTACATGTTTTTAAAAACTAAAGTTTGTGTATGATTATTTTAGGTAGTGGAATATAACATAAATAATTAAACAATTTAAACCCTATTAGTAGCGATTCTTTGGGACAACTTTTGAAGGCTCTTTATAGAAATTAAACCAACTCTTATTTCTAACTGCAATGTCAATTTAGAATTGTTGTGTTTAAAATAATAAATAATGATATTTTTGAAATATATAAGTTATAATTAAATTATTATATCTTTAAATTAAAATTAAAATAATAAATTAATTTATTATTAAAATTACTATTTTCCTATGGTGATTTTGTAACTTGTTTATTTACAATTTTAAGGGGAAATTTTTCTAAAAAAATAATGTCACTTTAGAATAGTTTATTAACTCATTTTTTCCCATTATAAAAATATTATGTTGCTTGAAATGTAATAATTATAGCTTAAATAATTGAATTTTGTGAAAATAAAAATTTATCCTCTTATATTAGATTTAAACTAGAGGTACATTTGTACCTGATTACTAGTGTGTAAATTAGTGTATTTTATCTCATTTGGAAATTTTTTGATTGAGATGGGTTTTTTAGTACCTTTAAAAATTTATAGTTTGAGTTGTGGCTACTCTACACTCTTTTGTTTCCTTTTTATAATTTTTCCTTAGTTTGAATTTCAAACCTCAACTACAAATGTTGTGTCTGACCTTAGTTTCCAGTGAGTGAATCTAGAACAGGGCCCACTTAAAATCCTTTTGGCTTGTAACCTTCAAATGAGTCTTGGTTGTTGCATTTGATCTTAGTTTTGTGTACATGTATACTTACCACATTTAGGGAGGTACTTGTAAATCCTAGTAGTGCCTAGTTGTGCTTAGGTTAACTAGTGGTTGTAGGGTTACCCACAAGGTGTAACGAGATGTCACACATAGTCATATAGATGATTAATGAAGGATAATTATATTCATATCTAAACTAAAAATAATTTATGAATGGGTGAATTACATCCAACCCTAATTTTTGATGTGGTGAATTCACTATACACACACACACACACACACAGACACATATATATACACATATATATATACATATATACATATATATATATATATATATATATACATATATAAATATATATATATATATATATATATATATATATATATATATATATATATATATATATATATATATATATATATATATATATATATATATATATATAGGAAATTTGAGGAATGAGAATGAACTTATTGTACTAACCCCTAGAACACCCTTTTGTGCATGTGTTATAAACTAACTTGAGAATTTTCTTGGAGAACATACTTAAGAAAATAAACCTTATGATATCTTCCTAATGTGGGAATTTGAAAACTAATTTTAGTGCATTCTTAGAATACATGCTTAAAGTATCTAATTCTTAGTATGCTTGATTTATCATAAATGGTATGATATTCTTCCTTCCACTTATTTTTATCATCAATTTTAATAGCATAGTTTTATTAGTTGACCATATATTATGGATGGTGATCCCTATTGTTTATTGATATTTGAGATTATACTCTCTTGTATTAACCTTAGACACCTTTGAGATTCATTAAGAGACAAAGTTTCTCTAAACAACATAATTTAGAGATTGTAGAGTCATTGATCACATTAAAATAACAGAATAGAAGTTCATAGTCATGCATTTTCTTGTTGTGACACTGTGTGAAAGTGATTGGATAAGCACTTGCACTTTAAGATGAAATATATAGTGAGTGATGACCTTAAGTTGTGATGTGCATTAAATTAAATGACTAGAGCTTTAGAATATCACCTAAGTGATGAAATAGTTCCCTCATTGGCTTAGATTACCAAATCATTTTCATTGATGATTTCTTATGGGTGAGGCCATCAAAATTGTAAGGAGAACTACATTAGACCTTGATTCTATGGAGTGGATAATGTAGGCTACCCAAGTTGTGATGGGGGCATCAGGTTTAGGTTCTTAGGATAGGTTAGGGGTGTTTATAATCTTCCTTCATGTTGGGTTCATATGTATTTTTTTGGATAAATACAATTAATTTTAATTTAATTTTGAGTTGATCCTCATGTGGTTTTTGTCAAAAAATTAACTTTAAATTAGTTGGCTTCCCTATCTTGATTATATTAAGAGTAGATTTATATAGTGTTAGATGACTCTCCCTTAGTGAGCCTTAAATTGATAACCCCATGTTAATTAATTATTGTTTAAACTCATTTCATTCTCCTTAGATATTGGTCAAGTTATGTGTGAATAAATATATGATCCTTTAAATCAATAAATTATATTTAACCTTTCTTAATAATGTGACTTTTCTCACTTCCTTAATCAGGATATTACTTATTGATTTTATTTTTAACCTCTCATGCTTGTATTCTAATCTTGATAGGCCTCATGGTATAAAATAAAGTTTTTAATTAAAATTTATAGTAATTGTGTGTGTTACACTCCAATTGTTATAAAATTTAATTCATACCTTTGTTTTCCACCATGAGGCCTATAAAGATTATAATACAAGCATGAGAGGTTAAAAATCAAATCAATAAGTAATATCCTGATTAAGGAAGTGAAACAAGTCACATTATTAAGAAAGGATAAATTATAATTTATTGATTTAAAGTATCATAGATTTATTCACACATAACTATATCAATTCCTAAGAAAAAAAAAATGATCTTGAACAAAAAATAACAAACACAAGGTTATCACTTTAAGTTTCACCAAGGGAGAGTCATCTAACACTATATAACACTACTCTTAATATACTCAAGATAATGAAACCAACTAATTTAAAGTTAAATGGTTGACAAAAACCACATGAGGATAAATTAAAACTTAAATTGAAATTAAACATATTTATCCAACTAAAGATGTATGAACCCAACATGAAGGAATATGACAAAAAACCCTAACCTAACCTGAGAACCTAGACTTGATAACCCCACCACAACTTGGGCATCCTACATATCCAATACATGAAATAAAGGTTTGATGTATTACTCCTTACACTTGTGATGGCCTCCTCCATGAGGCATTATCACTGAATAAGAATTGATTATCTAAGCCAACAAGGGAACTAGTGCATCACTCAAGTGATCCTCTAAATCTCTAGTCATCTACTCTAACAAACAACAGAAATTATGGTCATTAATCACTATCTATGTCATATTAAAGTGTAAGTGATTACCCAATAAATTTCACATAGTTTCACAATGAGAACATTCATGACTATAAACTTTTATTCTCTTATTTCAATGCAATCAATGACTCTACAATCTTTGAATTGTGTTGTTTAGAGAAACTTTGTCTCCTACCAAATCTCAAAAGTTATCCAAGGTTAATAAGAGAGATTAAAAGATAAAATATCAATAAATATTAGACTTCACTATCATTAATAAATGTTTTAATAAGAAAACCATGTAATTAAAATTGATGGTAAACATAAACACAAGTAAAAGTATCATACCATTCATGATTAAGTAAGCATACTAAGAATTATATACTTTAAGCACATGTTCTAATAACACACTAAATTTAGTTTTCAGTTTCCCACACTAGGAGGACATAATAAGGGTTAGTTTATTAATCATTTTATCTAAGAATATTATCAAGTTAGCTAATAACACCCACACAAAGGGGTGTTATAAGGGTTAGTATGCTAAGCCTACACCCACTCCCTGAGCTAACTACATATATACAGTGGTTTTCATCACATATAGAATAAAGGATAAATGCAACTCACCCATTCTTAAATGATTGTTAGTTTAGATGTGAAGACAATCAACCTTCACCAATCATCTACATGACTAAGCATGACATCGTTATCCCTTATGGGTAACCCTATGGCCACTAGTTGACCCAAGCATAACTAAGCACTAGTAGGAATTACAAGTACCTCCATGCATATGTGAAATATGCATGTAAACTCAAATACAAAAACCAAGACTCATTCCAAGGTTACAAACCAAAATGACTTCAAGTGGGCCCTATTCTAGATTCACTCATTGAAAACTAATCAAACACAACATTTGTAAATGAGGTCTAAAATTCAAACTAAGGAAATAAGTATAAAAGGGACACAAAAGAGTGTGGAGTAGCTACAACTCAAACTATAAACTCTAAAAGGTATTAAAATAACTATCTCAATCAAGAATTTTCCAAATGAGACAAAATACACTAATTTTCACACTAGTAAATAGGTACAAACATATCTCTAGTTTAAATCCGATAGAAGAGAATAAATTTTTATTTTCACAAAAGTCAATTATCTAAGCTATAATTATTGCATTTCAAGTAACATAATATTTTTTTATAATGGAATGAAATTATGATTTAATAAATTATTCCAAGGTGACTATTTATTTAGAAAACTTGACCCTCAAAATTGTAAATAAATAATCTATAAAATCACCTTAGGAAAAATAGTAATTTTAATAATAAAAATTATTTTATTCTTTTAATAATAATTCAAAGCTATAATAGTTTACTGAAAACTTTT
>JARHVA010005721.1:7500-107500 GCA_037957365.1 Torreya grandis
TATATACATTTAAGTGCATTCATTTAAAAATAAGATTTTATTTGAATAAAATATGTATGTAGATTCCAAATGAAAATATTTTTTTATTTGAGAAATAAATGGGAAATCTATAATAAATAAATTTCAATCTTAAAATTTAATGTTCATTATGAGAGAGAGAGAGAGAGAGGATAATTTCATTACTTTTAATAGTTTAACTTACAAATTTCTTTCAATATTTAAATAAAAAAGATATTTTCCTTCAACAAGCAATACACAACTCAACTAATCATTCCCATTTCAAATATTTATTTCATATAAAAGTATAAGGAAATGAAGGGAGAGAGAGACATATATAATTTTCTCAATAAGGGATTATACAACTCTAAAGAACAATCTATATTTCATAAAAGAGATCAAAGAAGAGAGAGATTGTCTACTTCTATGACCATCTCATTTTCATATTCAATTTTCATTAAAATTTAAAGAAGGTGTTGGAAGAGAGTAAAGGAGAGAAAGAGAAATGGGAAAAATCTACTAATTTAACAAGCATTTTCAAACATAAAATAGAGGAGAAAAATAACCAACCTTTTCTCTTCTTATTTACTACACTTTTCCAATCTTCAAGACTCCTACAAGCTCCTCCCAAGCTCCTCCTTCCACCAATTTCTCCTCCAAAGAATCAACCCCCCACAATGACTAAAATGAATCCTCAAATGAAAAATTAATACTTTGAAAATAAAAGAATGGATTCAAATTCCTCTTCCGTAGTTCATTAAATGAAAGTACCCTCCCTTGCAAGGGTCTTTTTATGGCATGGAAGGGTCCATGCTTCTCTTGACTATTATGTATTTTTTTGAAAGAACAGTATTACACCAAAAAAATTATATTACATGTCCATATAGATCCTAAAACAAATAATTTTAAATTAACTAATGATCCCTATAAATGTCATGTTATTATGTCCATCTATTGTGCTCGTCCTACTTGTATACCATGTTTTTTAACACTTTTCCATTTGATTCCCTTCTTTCATAAACCATATAACATTACATTTTTAAAATATTTTGAATAGTTAACATTATCCATTTAAATTAAATATGTGATGTTTGTCTATTAATTTAGGATACTTTTTCTATGAATGGGTTTTGAAGAAATATGTATATAACACGAAGCATCCTACAACAAAAGGAATTTCATTACATAGACCATCATGTAGCTACTATGTGACCAAAGATATGGATGAATATATTTTTATTCTCTTCTAACCAACTCATATAAATGACTATAACATCCATAGATCTCAATAAGGAAATGGTTGAAGAATGAAATAGCCTTGTTTGTCCTACAACAAAGCTACAAGATTCACATGAAGGATGTGTTTAGTGAAAAGAACCAATTTTGATTATTCCAATTTAATATATCTTAAAATGGAACGTATATATTTTTTTTAATAAAATAATCTCCTCTAAAATATATAAATACATAGCAGTAGCGTTGAGAGATATATAGAAAATAATATATGTTGAATAAATATTGTTAGAAGCACATTGTGTTAAGTAATTGTGATTGTAACTTCATGCAATAATTAATTGTTTCAATTTTAATTAATATGAGTAATAAATTATAAATTAAATATAGTTTTTTAAGAGGAAGGGTTGAATCTAGATTTATAAGGAAGAAGGGCCCCCTTTAGAAGGCTACAACAACAATCCAACCCATCCAGTTAGTTAAGCATGTCATTTGATTTCCTTAAGAATTATGTGCTTCATTTTTGACTTATGTGATTTTCATTCTTGTTTAAGAATTTTTAAAGAATATTTACATTCATAAGAATTTATTTTACTATACTTTATTTATGTTTCATTTTAGTCATTTCATTTATTGCATTATAGTATCTTAGATATAATTAGCAGAATGTCAAATTAAAGATTGTGTGTGCACATATAGTGACATCATCCTATCAAGTATACATCCTTGGGTTGAAATTTAAAAATGGTAGAAGGTATAGATCCATGGTTACTCTCCTTTTTCATTTTTATCAAGAGAATTATATCTTATTGTGAATCAGTTGCTAGTCATTTTTGGCACCGTTGTCGAGGAAGGGTGTCACACACTTGTAATATTAAATCTTGATAGCAATTATTTTTGGATGTTTATTTTTTTTTTCCAAAGGTTTATATTGTATATATTAAATATTTCCCATTTTAATTATTTAAAATTTCCCTTTTTGCACTAGGATAGTGGAATTTTTCAAAAAAAACCCATATTACTAACCCTATGCAAGTAGGGTAGGCAAAAAGTTAAAAAAATGGTTGATGTATGCAAAGTGAAGGGGAATATATAGGAAGATATTTTATTTAATAATTAAACATTAATAAAATATCTGAAATACATCCTATAGTAATTAAGGAACATGAATTAATTCTTGAAGATCACTCATAGTTGTCAATATAAGAGGTTGAGAAAGAAGAAATTTTAGTTGGACTGGTAACACAAGCTAGAGATATTGGAGGTTAATACCCATGGAAGAGACTGACATGCACCACCACTAATAATTCCCATCTTATCACCTCATATTTAAGAATCTGAAGTTCACTTCCCTCCATTGCCAAAATTTCTTGCTATGGAGGCATTCAAAGCTATTCTTGCCCATAGAAGAAACACTAGGCCAATAAAATCTTCTAATTTAGAAAGACTCTTTACTGAGACACTATCAAAATATTTTAAAACCTCCATACCATCCCCATTGTATAGTAAGTCATACATTCCTAAGGAAAAAAGATAAATTTCCATCTTCTACACCTCAAGAAATCAAAGAATTGATAAGAATTTTGAGTAGTGGGTAGTAGAAACCTCCCATCTAGCAACGTAAAGAGTATTCATGGGGGATCAATAGGGAGAAAACACTACCACTGAGTCTACTACTTTTAAATTTACTATTCTTACTCTTGATGGAAATACACCCATGAATAATATCACTCACTCTACCCTTCCTACCTTTAGAGTAAAAGCATCTTACGATCTAGATACATTTCTTTTTAAGTTCAACATCTTATGTCCTAGATATGATTATAATCAAGATGCTTATAAACTCAAATTATTTCTATAAACACTCAAAGTTGTAGCACTTAGATGGTTCATGGGTCTTGGAAATGATTCCATTTCTACTTGGGAAGAAATGAAGGAGAATTTTTTGATGAAATATCAAAATTATTGTAGGGGTAGAAACTACAAGAGAGATGACATTTTATAAATGACACAAGATAATGATGAGTCACTGGAGGAGTATATGGAAATATTTTTATTCATCTTGAAAAAATACAAAAATAACATAAAGGACAAGGAATTGGTCAATATGATATTCTTGAAATAAATTAGAGATGATTGTATAAAGGAACTAGATCTAATTTCTAGTGGTGATGTTTCTACATTAGCATTTGATGAAGTAATAGTTTTATGTATGAACTACTCTTGATCAACCATAAAAAAAGTAGGGGTAGAACCCTTCCTACAACATCTACTATAGGACTGTCTAAAGATAATGTTAGCAACCTAATCTAGGACATAAAGTAAGAAATCATTAGTCACCTAGCTACTCATCTTGATACATCACATACAAAGTGAAAGTAAGAATAAATTGAGAAAGCCTTAGTCACCTATTGCCTTGAATGCAGAAAGAAGAAGGTAGATTCCACATGTCATTCCATGAAGGCTTGGGTAGCTAGTATCACTGAGGAAAATATTGAGATAATAGAGTTGCATGGCATAGGAGAAGATGAGAACCAAGTTTTTTTCATGGCTCAACATAAACTATGGGTATAAAGACTAGGTATGCCATCAAAATTTATGTTTACAAATTCTCAATTCCAAAATAATCCTTAATACAATTCTTGGATGAATATACATAATCCTATTTTTTTTCAAACAAATTGGTAGCTACTCTAGAATCAATTATGGATGCAATAAAATGGGTAATAACCTCAATAGGGATAATTCTGAAACCAACAATGGTTCTATCCTTGTAATCCATCGTAATAGTAATGGAGAGAAAATTAAAGGTTTCCATAATAAATGAAATAATCACAACAATAGGTCATAATTTCAAACACTTAATAGCCTATTTGATCCACTCAATTACCCAACCAACCCATCCCCAATCCTACCAAAAAGTTGGTTTAATCAACACAATCCACTAAAACAATGAAATATCCAACATACATTTTGGATATTAATCAAGTTCAACTTTGCTTAGGTCATGTTCTTCCAAAACCCACCTCACCCATAATCACATAACACTTTAAGCCAATTCTAGTCCATAATAATCCACATCCACCCATAGCCAACCTTGAGCCAATTCCATCATAAAATCAAAAAGAACTGATAATCCTCCTTTTTCAAAGATATTGAGCATATCACATCCTAAACAAGAGCCTAATTTGATATCTTAGAACAACTAAAGAATGTGTGCATCAAAATCCCACTCTTTCAAGAAATAATGGATGTTCCTTTCTATAATAAAATTATTCAAGAGCTATTTTTGAAAAAAATAAGAATAAAGAAGAATGATCCTAAAATAGTCTAGGTCATTGGCCAATTAACAAATATTATGTTGGGAAACATAGTTCCCCAAAAATATTTTGATCTGAGAAGTCTTGTAGTTAATATTAGCATCGAAATCCAACCTATTTACACTATTTTAATTGACTTAGGTTCATATATTAATGTGATGACCATGGAAATCATACAAAAACTAAATCTTACCACTCTCCATCCAACACTTACCATCCTCAGATGGTTGATAGATCAACCATTAAGCCTAAAGGAATTGTTTAGGACCTTATTATCACTATGGATTATTGGTAATATAAAATGTAATTTATTATCCTATAGCTAAAGATCAATTTTTATGGTTATCCTCTCATCCTTAGTCACCCATGGTTGGCTAGCATCAATGCCTTTATTGGCTATAGGTCAAGAAAAATACTAATTTCTAATAGAAATAACACTAAGAAATTAGTGTTGTATCTACCAACTTAACCTTTCCTAAATTATGGACCAATCCCTTAGATTGATGACCTTGAAGAAGTTGTCTCTTTTCAAACTCTCTACACAATTTACTAGAGTCTAGTTTTGCAAGCCCAAGAAAAGACATTATCCTTACTAGTATCTTGTAAAATACCTATCAGTAGGATCCTATAGCAACCAACCTATTGGAATATACACCATTCCCTCTTCAAAATACCTTTCTGAAGAATGATTTTTCTGAAATGGCAATAGATATTTGGGCATTCCATAAATTACTTCCCCATCAATATAAGTATTATCCTTTAATTGCCAATGTAGAAATAATGTTTTATTTAACAAAGCAAGTAGACATCCTACCAAATAAAACTCTCAATGTCAAAACTTCCTTAACACCCTAATAATGAAATTAGTTACTTATAATTCTAAGAAGGCACACAATAACATTTAATTGGGATTATCCTGATATGAGAGGAATACTCCAAAATTTATGCATGCATCACATTTACATTAAAGAATAATGTAAACCTATTTTGCAACCCTAAAGATGAATGAATCTTATAGTTCAATCCATTATCTAAATTGAGTTATAAAACTCTTGGATGCATAATTTTCTTATCTTATTTTGAATAGCTACCGGGTCTCTCCCCTAGTCATTGTCCCTAAAAAAGTAGGAAAATGACATATTTGTGTTGACTATAGAGAGTTGAATGCTACTACCAGGAAGGATCACTTTCCCATTTTATTTATTGATCAAGTATTAGATATGTTAGGAGGTAAGAAGTACTTTTATTTCCTATATGTCTATAGTGGTTATAATCAAATATGAATTTCTCCACAAAACCAAGACAAAACCACTTTTACTTATCTTCAGGGAACCTATGCTTATGTTATCTTACTTTATGGTATTTTTAATTCTCCAAGTACTTTACAACAGGCTATGTTGAGCATATTTATTGATCTCTCCCATGACTATGTTCAAATCTACATGGATTATTTCATTGTCTATGGGTGGACATTTGAAGAAATGCTTACCAACCTAGAAAAAGTTCTTCAATGCTGCCAGGACCATCAATTATCTCTATGCAATGAAAAATGTTACATATTATGATTATGTTAAGAAATCACATATCCACTACTATAATTTATGTTGACCCAAAAAAGATAAGTATCATCAAGGATCTACCCACACCAAATAAGCATAAAGATATTAGAAGTTTTTTAGGACATGTTGGTTATTATAGATAATTCATCAAATATTTTAGTAAAGTTACCACCCCATTGTTTGAATTCCTTACTAAAGATGTTGAATTTATATGGAATAATTAGTATCAAATTGTCTTTCAAAAACTTAAGGACCTACATATAAAAACTCCTATTATAAGAGGGCCTAACTAGACGAAGCCTTTTCACATTCATATAGATGCATCTGACACCACTCTAGGAGTTGTCCTTGGCCAAAAATATGAATCTCTAAATTATGTAATTTATTTTATTAGCAAGAATCCTCAAGGGGTTGAATTGAACTATAATATAATATATAAGGAATTTCTCACCATCATTTATGCTATCAATAAATTTTGACACTACATAATAGGTTACCAATTATTCATCCACAATGATCATATAGCGATAAGGTATTTAATGAACAAACCTGTTGTAATAGATAGAATAATTTATTGGTTACTTTTTCTATAGGAATTTGATATTACCATTATGAATAGAACTCATAAATATAATGTAGTAGAAAATTTTATATCTTAGTTTCAAAATGATGAGCATTGTCCTATTGTTGATTATTCTTTTCTTGATGAACATTTATTTATTAAAACAATTCAATATCTTTATTTTGTAGATATTGATAACTATCTCTTTGTATGATCACTACAACAACATTTCTCACCTAGGGATAAACAACACCTAATATAAAATATTAGATATTATTCTTGGATTGTGGGATATATCTTTATCATTGGATCAAATTTAGTTATGAGAAGATCTATTCAAGAAGATGAAGTTTATGAAATTATCAAAGCCTACCATGATGAGCCCTATGGGGGTCATTTTTCTACCAAATGGACTATCATGAAAGTACTCAATAATAGATATTATTGGTCTTCTTTTCATAAGGATGTCATGATGTACACCCACATATGTGATCAATACCATCATATGGGAAATCCCACATGCTCTGATGAAATGCCATTTTAGCCACAACTAGTTTTGGAACCCTTTGACAAATGGGGACTATATTTAATAGGTCCCATTGATATTAAATCCAACAATAAGGAATACATATTGGTGTGCACTTATTATGTCACCAAATGGGCAAAGTTAAAATCCTTAACCCATGCCAAAGATGAGAAGGTAGCTAAGTTCTTATATGAATAAATACTCACCTATTATGGAATACTATGAGAAATAGTCATAGACCAAGGCCCACAATTCACATCAGACCTCAGAACTACCTTGGTAAAATAATATGAACTTAAACACAAGAATTCTACCCCTTACCATCCTTGGTCAAATGGCTAGGTGGAAGTGAAAAAATATGAATTGGAAAATATCCTCACTAATACTATTAGCTTGCATAGAAAAGATTGGTCAACTCATCTTTTAGAAGTAGTTAGGGCTTATAAAATCACCTAGAAAACCATAAATATTTTTACTCCATATGAACTAGTTTATGGTAAAAATCCTATTCTACCCATTAAGTTTGAACATAAAAAGCCAAGGACATCACTTTATTTGAGCTTAGATCTTTCTCAAGATCAATAGGATAGGATCATGCAGTTGAATACACTTGATGAAATAACAAAGGAAACATTTTATCATACTAAAATAGTGCAAATACAACATGTAGGATGGCATGATAGGAATATTAAGACTAAGAATTTACAACTAGGACATTGGGCACTCCTTTTTGACTCTAAATACAAAGATCATAAAGGAAATTTTTAGTCTAGATGGCTTGTGCCTTATGAGATTGAATGAGTTTTTTACAATGGAGATGTAAAGCTCATAAACATTGACTCTGTATGGTTCCAATTACTTGTTAATGACCATAGGCTTAACATGTATAATAAACCATTTTCCAATCAAAATCTCAGCTGTCAACTTCTTAAAGAACAACATCCATCTCTTCTTCATGAAGCAAGTCAACCTATTCTTGTAGCCAAAGGGTATTTTTATCAACCCTTCTCTAATATTTTCCAAGAGTAATAAAGCTTACTATATCTAAGAACAATTCATTCCCAATGGCTTCATTCCTACTAAATAAAATTATACCATTTGTATTCTTGTGATTTTAGTTGAGTTTAGACTAGAAATTTAAAAAAAAATCATAAAATTTATCAATGAAAACCTTTGGGAGTTGATAATGGATGTTTTCTTAGAAAACTAGGTCACTGAAAGATTGAAATTCATTAAAAAGAAAAAAATAAAGGGCACTACTACAATAAAAATGTTTTATGTTCCCTTACTTTTGCTTGAAGATTCATTCCCTTGGAGCAGAAATGTATTTTTCTTCTTACTATAGGATGGAAAAATTATCACTATAGGTGAACAACTTGTTATAGGATAAAACTTGTGGCTATAGGATAAAACTTGTTACTATAGGATAAATATCTTGTTATAGTATGTCTTCCTACATTCCATCCTACATCAAGAATTTGATCCCATTCAAACTCTAGCATGTGCCACTTCACATCATCATTTGCATATTTATGAAATGTATTATAGGTAATACAGTAATTATTCTATATTTATTTCCTATCATACATTTTTATTATTTCTAAAGATGATGAGACTTAATGCTATCAATACACCACCATATCTTATATTTATCACACCCACTTACTGTCTCCATCATTGTTGATGTGACCATTGACATAACTGCTAATGCCACCCTTTACTCTTCCAATGAATGTTTTGTGAATGTCAGCCTTTGCCCCTAGAGGACAAGTGATAGATTAAGTTGGGGGAGATTTTTTTATTAATTCAAAATGATTATTTCATATTTCAATGCAAAAGTCATAAATCATTCTACCATTACCCAAATCACTTGATATAAGTAGCTAAACCTATAACTCACACAATATGAGAGGTAATTTGTTGAAACATAAACCACTAGATATTACCCTCTTGACAAACAGCTCGTAAATATTGTTCTTATTCAAACATATAGGATGGGTGAAGTATTTTGAGAACATACAATCCCTAGATGAAGAAATTTTAGAGGAATTTGCTACTACATTGCATAATTGTTTGGCCCTGGTAAAAGGGATGAAGGTAAAGTTGATAGAAACAACCATCAATAGAGTAATTAGACTACCAAGAACAAGGGAGGAATGACAAGACAAAAATGGTGTTGAGGATGAGAAATGAAGTTTAGTAGAGAAAATGAACAACTAGAAACCACAAAATAGGGCACCACAAGGTTATCTCTACCAAAAATATGGGCTAAGGTTGTTGATTTTATCTCAAATATTTTATCTTTGAAATAAGGTGTTTGATGATGCATGTCATATACTTCAAGTTCCCAAATCATTTGTGAAATGAAGTGGAGATAAACATTCTCAAATTTTTGATTCATATGATTACCAAGATGTTGAAGGATTTTCAAAAATATAATTCTAAATCTCTCTCCCACCATTGTCTCATCTAGTTACTTGTTAAAGACTATTTGAAAAGAACTAAACACAACATCAGTTGGGAGGAATTTCTCTGAATACCAAGAAATGTGGAGAGTGATAGAGAAGGAAATGAAGAGAGTGATATGGAAGTAATTGAACTAGAAGAAGAATTGGAGGTTGAAGAATAAAAATCATAAGAAACCCTCCATATATAACTAGAAGAACTTGAAATAGAAAACCTTCTTATAGTCACACAAGAACCTATGGAAGAAGGTAATCCTACAACAACATTAAAACTTGCAACAAGTTTTGAGAGAAAGAAAAAGAAGAAACTCATTATTTGGCCTTATTTAGATGAGTCTGAAGAGGAATTAACATCTTCTTCCAAGAAGACCAAAGTAACCCCCACTCCTCATATATCTCATAAATTAAAGAGAAAAATGAGGACTAATCCTTCTTATATTATTAAAATAAATGAAAAATTTAGGGAAGAAAGGACTACTAGTAAGAATGAGTCTATTTAGACTGAAATAGACAATGAAGAATGTTCTATAGTATTCCATAAAGAAGAAGCATAACAAGTTAAACATAATTTTGAAGAAATACATGAAGAAAGAAAAGAATAAGTTGAGCACAATCTTGAATAAATGCATGAGAAAGAAGAACAAGTGGAACATATTTTTGAAGAAGTGTATGAAGAACTAGTACAAGAAAAAGTATAATAAGAGTTGCATGAGGAACTTGTGAATGAATAATTTGAATAATTGGAGCAACCTAATGTAGTGCAAGTGTAATTTTCCATTCTTAAGAAAGCCTTGCAAAAAAATTGAGAAATTAAGGAAGCAGATGCAAAATCAATCTAGTGGAGGTATGAATGCACTTTCTATAGTATCTTATTAGCTACAATCCTCAAATGAATATCATCCTATAGCCAACATTCCACAACCTTCTATAGAGGTCAATCATCAAGGAGAACCTAAAGCTTCCCCTAAGGTTAGGTATCACTACTATTTTACAATATCTTCTAAATTATTGAATTGGATGTATAATAAATTTGAATCTCTAAAAGAACTAAATAAATAAAATAGGAAATTGAAAGAGGAAAATTAGCTGAAGGAAGAGACCATCACCAAATAGAAATAGAAAATTGAGGACATGGCTGGTATAACACAAGAACTCCTTGATTACAAGCCTCTTGCAAAAGTTTATTGAATTTATCTTGAAGAACAATGGAACTTGTTTATTTTTATAAGAACTTATTGTGATATGTCCCATGAAGTTATGTATCCCCTTTCTTTATTTTCCATTTATTAAGTAAGTTCACAGGAAGAACAAGCACAATTGTGTGAGTTATACTTGCATAATTATGTTATTCCATATGATAAATAATATAATCCTAATATATATGTTGGAGATGTCCAATTCCAAGCATTTTTATCATATTTATTAAATGAATAGAAAATAGGAAGAGAAATAGTAGAATATAAGATAAAGGAAGATTAAATCTAGTTACTTATTAGGGTTGAATCAATAGCACCTAATGTTTTATTAGCTAAATGGGACAATATCATGTTAAATAAAGAAGTCAGAACCTGGTTTAGATATAAATGTGATGATGTTCAAGATTTTTATTTAGGTTTGAGAACCTTTGTTGGTCCTTCAGCCAAAGAGCCTTGTAAAAAATTATAGAATGAGCTCACTAATACACATAAGAAGAAGGAGCCCTATTCCCCTTTTAATTTAAATATAGTGTTTAACAAGACCACAAAATACATTCTTCTTATAGATGATTGGGATCACAATTAATAAACCTAAAGTTCTAGTCATCCCTATTATGGGGTCCTATTCTAGATTGGTAGGACAAAATCATGGTAGATGAAGCCCAAGAAGCCAAAAGTTGGAAAATATTTGAGCAGAGGTGGGGTTTTTATGCTCACCTTGCCAAGGGCATTATAGAACCCATGGATGTTAGAATTCTTTGTGCATTGGGAATGAATAAGTATATTGCTTAAGGTTAAGAAAGATCTTAAGTTGGGGGGGGGGGGGTGTGGAGGTTGGGCGTGGTGAGATGAGCCCCATAAATTTCAAGTTATTGTGTCCATATATTGTGCTTATTTTTCTTGTTTACCATGATTTTGAACACTTTTACATATAATTCCCTACTTTCATAATCCATATAGCATTATGTTTTTAAACTCTTTTGAATAGTAAAAATTATGTGTTGAAATTAAATATATGATGGTTGTCTATTTATTTAGGATACATTTTATATGAATGTGTTTTAAATATGTTTTGAATAAATAAATATATAACACTGAGCATCTTACAACAAAAGGAATCTCATTACATAGACCATCTTGCAGCCATTGCATGACCAAAGCCACAAATGAATAGATTTTGATTCTATTTTAACCAACTCATAGAAATGACTCTAACCTCCATAGAGATTAATAAGGAAGTAGTTTAATAATGAAAAATATTTGTTTGTCTTATAACAAAGCTTCAAGATTCACATGAAGGACATCTTTAGTGGGAAGAACCAATTTCAGTTATTTTAATTCAAATGTATCTTAGAATAGAATGTATATTTTTTTTTTCATAAAACAATCTCCTCTATGGTATATAAATATATAGTAATAGAGTTGAGAGACATATATAAAATAATATATGTTGAATAGAGATTGTAAAAAATACATTGCGTTAAGAAATTGTGATTGTAACTTCATAAGATAATTTATTATTACACTTTTGATTAATATGAGTAAAACATTATGAGTTCAAGATAGTGTTTTAAGAGGAAGGGTTGAAGATGGAGATGGAAGGATGAATGGACCCCTTTGGAAGGCTATAGCAATAGTAAAACCTACCTAGTTAGTTAAGCATGTTATTTAATTTCCTTAAGCATTGTGTGTTTCATATCTGAATTGTGTGATTTACATTTTTTAATAAGATTTGTTTTAGGAAGATTCCCATACATAATCATTTATTTTACTATACTATTTTTATGTTTCATTTAAAAAAAATTACTACACTTCAACATCTTAGATACAATTTATATAATGTCAAATTAGAGATTGAGTGTGAACATATAGTGACATCATCCTATCAAGTCTATGCCCATAGGTTGACATTTAAATGAGGTAGAAGGTACAGATCTATGGTTAATCTCCTTGTTCATTTTGATCAAGATAAGTATATCTGATTGTGAATAATTTGATATTAATTAACCTTCTTGTGAATGCTCCACTAAGTAGGTCAGTGCTTACTAACTAGGCTAGGACCTAAGAGAGTAGGTTTTCTATAAGACCCATTTGATAGGGTTAGTAGGATATCTAGGAAGCCTAAGATATATTAAATTTATATTTTTTATATTACCAATTTAAGATATGTAAATATATATTTAAGGTGTACACTTATAATTTAAATAATCACTCTTCATTCATGGAGGAACATTAATCCTTTATGATAAAGGGAAAACTGTAACTCAATTTTTTCATAACCACATAATTTACTTGCATAATGTATCAATTATTAAGGGATGAATTTATCTCATGTGAGGTATTAATTTTACCTTAACTAAATAAAAACAAAGTTAAAAATTAAGTATCTATAGCAAATAAATAAATAACATTAAAAAAAATTACATGGATTTTAGGACAACTATTTTGGGTATTACACATAACATGTTCATCTTCATGTTTTACACATGTATTAGGAGATGTAATGTTATAATTTTAAATATTTATTAATTTGAATTTATGAGGAAATGAAATACCTTGATGATTTGGATAATTTTTTTATTCCATTTGTTATAGCCAAAGAGATCCTAGTGTACATACATATGGATATGTGGTAGGCATAACCCAAGCCCATGTTTGAATCACTTTAGGACAAAAAGAGAGTGGTATTTTTATGTTTCCTAAGGATTCTTTCAAAATGACCTTATTTTTCAATTATTGTAAGTTAAATTTGATCTACCAAAAATGGTTTCTATTGGAAGCAATTTTTATTTGTGTAGGATTAATATGGTTATTCCAAAAATAAACACCACCCATGTATAAGGTAGTTATTATTATTTATTTAGGTTAAATGGGAGAGTTTTTTGAATGAGGATACCTAAACACTAGGATAAGTTCAAAAACAAAAGAAAGTTAACCAAGCGAAGAAAAGAAACCATGAGTCACACAGTCCAAAAACATTTTAAAAATAGCCCATAAATAGCCACGAAACAATAAAAGAAATAATTTAAATCCAAGATACTATAAAAATAATCCTAACATGCCTTCATCTTCTTTAGGTTCATATCAATCTACAATAATAAATTTTCATGATCAATGGTGTATTGAGATCCATTACTCTAACCATTTTTTCCCTTCCCTTTACCTATAAAACTAGGCTTAAATATCTCTTTAAGATGTGCCCACACATTTTAAATGTTTTGTATTCCTTCATAAATTTTAATTTTACTACAATTAACTAAAAATATAATTTTATTATGAAGATTTTCATTAACTTGTTCTAACAACTCTACTTTGAAAGCTAGTCCCTAAATCTGGTTGTCTTCATCCCTATCTACCAAGGTTTGGGTCATACTTGCATTTTCATACTATAACACATTCAACTTTCCCTTTAGCTTAGATATCTCATGCATAAACCACCTAATGATGGATTTTTGAAGGTTAATTTCTTCCGTTATTTTTTTTGAGCTCTCCTTGCCTTTGAATGAAGAAACCAAGTTGTTGAAAGACACATTTAGATCCTTTTGGTTTAGGAAAGTCTCCCCTTTCTTTTGTAAGGTATCTATTTTCTCCCAAATCCCCTTAAGCTTCTTTACTACATTTAATTCCTATTTAGGTTTAATTCCCTATTATACTTCATTTTGATACTCTCTCATCTCCTCACTATCCTTTTCCATATCAACGATAGTCTTCTCTCCCCTATTGTTTTGAAAATATTAATGACATTTGTTCCCCTATTTCCACTATTCCCTTGGTTGGGCCCTATAGATTTTGAATAACTTCAAAGTATTTTCTTAATATTATTCTAGTCTTTTTGGTTATTTACCACCTCCTTCACACTAATATTCTCAAAAAAAAAATTATTTCACCTTGAGGCCCTAATCGAGCTCCTTAGATACTTTATCCACACTTTTTTAACCTTTCTAAAACTTATAGACCACTATTTAGGTCATTCCTTCTAGGTATGAGGGATATTATGCATGATTTGATTCATTCTTTTAAAGTACTTAAAAACAAAGTATGTTATTCCCTCATGTCTAAGAGTGGGGTAATTTCCATGTTTATATTTTATAATTTACCCCTTAATAGATTTTAGGATAGATAAAGAGAGACTAAAAGTCAAACCATGCCTAAAATAGTTTAACATTCTAAATAGAGACCATCTCACAAGATTGTACCTACCTTCTAAAGTGACATGTTGCATTAGATTAAATGATATCTCTACAAGTGGAATAGGTAAGGATTCCCTATCAAACCCATGATGTAGTTACTCCAATTACTCACCTTATTATATAAAATCCACTTTGTTAGGTTTGAAATCTCTCATAGTATAATAGCTCTTCATCTCCTCAATCACCAGTCCAGTAACATGAGAGATTAGTTCCTCTGTAATATCTAAATTAAATTTATTAATGGTCATTAGTCTATCCTCCCAATCCATTTCAATTAAGATAGTTAAATGTTTTCCAAAACCTTATATCTTTTCCATAAAATCCATAAAGCCATTGATCTATAGATCTACTCATACTCTTTCATTTTTTCTAACTTTTAGTTGTAGTTTTAGTTCAATTCTATTTGGTAAACCCATTTTGTTTCTCTCTCCACCACTCCAACTAACTCTACTATATGAGTTGTGTTTTGGCCATCTAAGAGTTATTTTGGATCTTCTAGAGGCTTGTTCTTTGAACCCCTAACATTCTCATCAAAATACATGACTCACTTTAGAACCCACCAAGACACCTCTAGGAATTCAAGGATTTACCCATGTGTATAGAATTAATAACACTATTATTTAATTAATTATTAACATTTAAAAGTATCTCCCTAGGGAGATCCTCATGGCCTATCTAAGTTTTAAAACCCACATTATTGACTCCCTCATTTGTGAACTAGTCAACAATCTCATTCCCTTCCCTATAGGTATGTTGAAAGCTCACCTACTAGAATGAGTTCAAAATGAATTTATCTTCATCTATAACATGATTTATATGCCATATAATAGTTTTTTTATAGACAAACAATTAATAGTATTTAGATAATCTCCCCCCACTAATAGATTTTGAATATTTATTTATTTTACCAATTTGATCCCCCATAATGAAACTAGTGTTTCTACCCAATGATTTGACTTCAACCCCATGTCTCTTGCATAAGCAAAAATCAAATTACCCTCATGATATTTGATAATTCTATCTCCACCCACTATCCCTAGGTTTCCATTCAAATCTCCATCAAAATTGAACTTCATCCATCCCTCGAGAGGAGGTTTACACTTCATTATTTTCTTATTTTCATCCTTAGGGTTTGGTGTCTCTAACTCTGTAAAGCTTGTTTACCAATTAAGGGTTGGTATTTATTGAAAGGGAAGAAATTTTTTACCTTTTTAAATTTAGATAGACATGTAATTTTATTTGAAGAGATTAAAGATTCTTTCTGAGGTTACCTTATTGCAACTATTTCCCCTAATATTTCTATTATTCCATTCTCCTCAAATCCCCCATATTAAGTGAGGCAGAGTCAAGTTTCATATCTTTCTAAGATGAAAATTTTGTAAAGGGCATCTCTAAGAGTGCCAAAATTCCATTAGGAAGCCTGTATATACCCACAATATATTGAATTTTTCAAAGAAATAACTACAAATTCTGTGAGAGAAAGAGAAATTGACCAATAGATGAAATATTGATTCATTATGCTCTTCACACAACACACATATATTGATAATAATTCAAACTCTTTTCCTAATATTATAAACTATTAGGATTTTATTTTTAATAATTACCCATAAAAAAATTTATGTTTGGAGTAAGCCATTGATCCCACACACCTTCCTAACTTATTAGAAATTATTGTTCTTGAGTAATTAAATCATACCTTGATTTAACTTTACACTATCCATCGAATGAGTCAATACAAAATAGTTGGTCTTATCTATCTACCCATAGGATGTGGAAATTTTAATACAAATTATTCAATTATACTATCTTCAATATGTATTATTGATTTAGATTATCTAGGCTTAGAGTTTTCTAGATTTTAACTCCCTACGTCACTTGCTAGTAATCATCAATATTGTCACCATATTTCTATCTCATGTTCTCCTAAAGGTGTATACCTATATCCCTCTAGTATAGCATCAAATTTGAGCTCCAATTATCTTTTAAAAAGTTAATCTTGCTTCCATCTCCTATTTTCCATCTAGAATCTTCATTAATCAACTCTTTGTTGGTAGTTAAAACATTCCAAATGTGTTCACCCCTCATAAATTAGTCCCCAACCATAAAGGAAGTCAGATCTATCCATTAAATATATTTAAAATAAAGGATCTTACTCAAAAATTATTTCATTGAGATGAATATCCAAATGAACTTAGATATGACTTCTTTATTAATCAGCTATAGGTTTCTAATACCAAGTCTACCATACATTTTTTGGGCACAACCTTTATTCCATGTCACGAGGTGAATTTTTTTTCCTTCCATCCAAGACTAAATGAAATTTATTTTAATCTTAACAATTTTATCCTCCACTCCTTTAGGCAAGTTAAACAATGATATAATGTACACTAGTAGACTTTGTAAAACACTCTTAATCAATACTACCTTGCCAGCCTGATAAAGGAGTTTACCTTTCCAACTTGCAAGTTTATTAGTGAATCTCTCTATCAAAGGATTTCATGATGTCACTTGAAGATGATTGTTAAATATAGGAATTCCTAGGTAAGAGGAATGGATTTATTTGATTTAAAAACCCAAAAGAGAGGCTATCCTAGCATGTCTACAACTAGAGTATTAAATAAGTAGACTGAACTCTTTTCAAAATTTGTTTTATAGTTAGTTGCCTTTTCATACATCACCAAAATATTTTTAATAGTTCTAGATTCTTGTATAGAAGATTTTTCCAATAAAATAGTGTCATCTATGAACTACTCATGTGTCACTATATCAACGAACCTATCTAGTTTGAAGCCTTTCAATTATATGGTAGCCAAAGCCTTGGAAATTTATTTACTCAATGATTCAACCATGATGATGAATAGGAATGGTGATAGTGGGTATCCATATATAACTCTTTTATATATAAATTAATTGTTAAATCCTCATGATGTGTGTGTTTTTTGATTTTTTGCATTTGAGTATTTATAATAAGATGAGGACCTTGTATGAACCCCATATTAAGTAAGTTTTATGAAGCACTCATATAAATATTAGGAACACCACATTTATTCTCAATTGGTAGTTTATATCCTAATTTGTATAAGGAATACTAATTTGGTACTTCGAAGGATAAAAAGTGGTTAAGGAACCCTTTGGTAAGCTATAGAACCAATTATGAGCCTCATAAAAAATGATCATATTAAATACCTATAATAATAGTTAAACATTTTAACATAGACCAAAAAATTTTACATAATTTATCATCTTCTCAAATGGATATTTATTGTGCCAAAAGATAGGTAAATGTGTTAATTCAAGCCCATGTGGATAAGGATATTCAAGTATACATTATACATGTGGTTGATTATTGAATGAGGTAACATTTTCATTTGTATAATGGAAAGACACTTGAATTTGATGTATTGAAACCTATTTTTAAAGATCCCCAATAGTGATCATCATAGATATAATATAATCCATGGGAATGGTGGTGTTTGACATAGGTGTTGTCATTGATTCTAAACCACCATTTATTTTTTATTTATGTATATGAGTATCATCATTATTATGGATAATAATTATAAGTTCATAATCCTTGAATTTAAGATGTTTTAAAAATGGTTCATGTTCTTGATGTGCATCTATGTGCACCTTAATATGTGTTACGTTATTTTCATCTTGATATGGAGTATCTATTATACTCAGCTCACCTACTTCATCAGTGTGTTTATGCTCAAGATTAATACATTGTCTAGGTGGTATCACTATAGTAATTCCTTTGGTTTCAAATTGTAATTATATAATTTGAAAGGTTTATCATCGATAGGCATTATTAATAAAGTCCCATCTTGTATGAATTTTACACATCTGTGAATTGTGAATGGGATGGATTCCATTGAATGTATGTAAGGTCTACACAAAAGTATATTATAATGTAATGATTGAGACATTACCTAAAAATTAGTTGAAATATTTTTTGGTCCCAAATTCACATCCAATGTAATTTGACCAACTAGAGGACTATGTAAATTATCAAACCCCTTCATGCACATAATTGAGTTTTGAAGTAGATTGGTGTTAATTCTAATGATGTTTATAATTTTGATACTATAAATGTCTATGATTGATCCATTAAAATATAACCCTTTTAATTCCCCTATTTTTTATTTTCACTTGTATGAACAAAGGTAACTCTTGATAAATAATATCTTTGTATGGTAAGTCAATTGGATCAAAGGTAATAAGTTTGGCATTGTTCTTGAGCTATTCCTTGATATTTTTAATACAAGTACGATCGATATCGCTAGGAACTTAAGTTTCACATAATGTATCATATAATATATCCTTGTAAACATTAAATTGTTTTAAGAGCTCAAGTACTAAAATTTTAGCATGCATATTATTCAATTGGTCTTGTTGGCATCTAAATATTAGATCTATAGAATTGTAAGTGGAATTATGGATAGATATAAAATGTTTTATCTATTTTAAATCTCTTATTATGCACCCAAATTTTATTAATAATTTTCAAATATAATTAATTTATAAAACCATATCAACCATAAGGTATTAGACCTATTAATAATTTTAACTTCATAGGTCAAATTATCACCCCTACCATTGAAACATTTGCATGTCATTATAGTTAGTATTGTTTTTAAGTATTTTATTATTAAAAATTACTTAAATTTATCATTATAAGCCATTATTAATAATTCTTAAGGTTGTTTAGGTTAATTAAGGTCTTGTCCTCCATTTGTCTTGTGCTTCTCTAATCATTTCTTGGCCTTTCTGAGCCATTTTTAGTGGTAAAAAGAGTCATAAGTGTCATGATGAGTGTAATATCATGTTTCAAGGTCATTAAATTCCTAACATATTAATAATTAGGTTGATCACATTTTTCACTAACTTCATGACTTGTTTTTATGCAATTTTGACCATTTGGTGCCCTGTAGAGAAGGTTTTGTAAGGTTTTGATGGTATCTGATCATTAAGAAGTTTAATTCCATATTTTTTTACCTTATTAAATTTTTTAAATACTAGGGATCACATTTTACAACATTTCAATTAGAGCTCCTTAGTGAATGTGGCATTTTTAGTGAAAAAATAGGCTTTTTTGAGGCATTCGTTTTGGTTTTTAAAGGAGTTTTGTGATAAAAAATATTAGACAATTAATTGGGTCCCCAAAGGATAATATAATTTTATTTTATGAATTTTGAGTTGAAAAAATGGAAAAAAAAATTTGACATATATTGACCTTCTTTGCAGCTCTAGAAGGGTAGTTTTCAAATGCTTGGTATGGAAATAGGAGAGAGAAAGTTAGGATATAAAACTTTGGTCATTTTTATAAATATTATTAATATTTAAATTAGTTTAAATTTTTTTGGATTTGATCGCTCATATTTATTAATAATCGTTAAGAGTGACAACAGGTCACTATAGTCTATACATCCAAGAGGGGTCTATTCTTGGACAATTTATCAATATAATAAAGTGATGGAAATAAATGGGTTTAATGGATGATTTTAGGTGTAATGAGTCTAATTTTAATATTTTTCTCATATAATAAATCTCTATAGGAAGGTATTTATAGAATAAAACCATGTTTCCTTCTCTATCTTTCTAAGTGGTCTCTCAAATTAGTTTTGAAGCAAAATATGAGTTGTTCATCAAAAAAATTCATATTAAAAGGTTATAAATGGATTACATAAATCATGAAAAAACTTTTAAATCTAATTAAGTGTTCATAAGTTTCCATTCTAAGTGTATCTCCTTTAAGAGAGTTTAAGATGAGTGTATCTCTTCAACAAGTACAAATCCATTTATTGAGCTTATTTTCAATGTTCATGAATTAAACGTAATGAAATATTCCATTGATATTATGAAATAAAAATTATGGTATAATTACTCCATGAGAGAGAGAAAGAGTGTGTGTGTGTGTGTGTGTGTGTGTGTGTGTGTGTGTGTGTGTGTGTGTGTGTGTGTGTGTGTGAGAGAGAGAGAGAGAGAGAGAGAGAGAGAGAGAGAGAGAGAGAGAGAGAGAGAGAGAGAGAGAGAGAGAGAGAGAGAGAGAGAGAGAGAGAGAGAGGGAGAGATTAACCTTCTATGGCTTAATAAACATGTTCATAACTTGATTGAAGTTATTTTACAGATGTGAAGCATTGACTGTAGGGGTTTGATGACATTTTAAGAGTTTCTCTTTGGTTTAGAAGTGTGAACAAGGTCTTGGTAGAGGGATTTTGTTTTATGTAATACTTTGGTTTATTTTATTCCATGGACCATGATAATGGTCATTACCAATTCAATAACATGATCTCAAATTCACCAGATACATTCAGCTCTATGCATTCACTTGTCATCATGGTGAGATGAAATATAATGTATTAAGTGTTGAAACTTATATTTTAAAACATTGAGGAGATTATTAAATCTCCTCATATAAGTGTCACAATGAAAAAATCTCCCTTACTATGGGCGACAATTTTGCTGAGATGAATCTCTAGATAAGGGGCTAGCTCCCCTTGATGCACCTTTAAAGATCTCTCTCTAAATTAAAAATTTTTATATGAAAAGGGTTAAGGAAAATGACTAATAAATCAAGTGGTGATGCACCAATGTATAATGTCATTCCAATTGATTGAAACTACAACTTAAAGACAAATAAACTTTTTCTCACACAAGAATCCCAACTCAATATTCATTAATACATCAATATTTGATATGCTAGATTCAAGAAGGTATATGATTCTTAGGAAGGGAATGGATTATTCCAAATACGAATACAATCATGGACCACTTATAAGATATCTCTACACTTAGAATAGAATACTATCAAGGACCTACACCAATATCCTTTCTATAAATTGGTAGACCATCAAGAGTATAAGCTAGAAAAGACAATCTTTCACTAGACTAGACTAAAAAGATTCAAGTCATTACTCAATATTATAGAATATGAGTGACAAAAACACTTGTATAATTATTTAATATTTATTTGTATAAAAATATGGCTATATTTCTCCAAATAATCAATGGAGGCTACTAAACAAGCAAAAAAAATGCATATATAGCCTTTGGGAGGGAGTTCAAGAAAAAGGATTCCAAGGGTCACTTGGATATGTATCTATATGAGAGAATTAGTTAAATTTGCATGCAAGAGAGAGGTGGGTGATCTATGCCATGTAACCAAATGAATCATTTACAATTGAATAAGTTATAATTTCACTAAATTAATTAGTTAAAATTGAATCAATTATGATTGAACCAAATACTCAAGACAATTTTCCATTTATTACCTCTATATTCACCTTCAAGTTGCCATTGAGCCTTTTGACACCAATCACTATTTTCCATAGTTTGAAATTCACTTTTTATGGGCCATCATCCTTTTGGTATTTTCCTTATACTTTTGTTTCCTTTGGACTTCTTCTTTCCCTTGGACTTCTCCTGAAAGAATTCATTCCTCGAACAATTTTCCCATGGTGACCTTGTTTTGAAACATTTGTCCTTCATATTTTTTTATCTTGACACTTTTATCAAAAGAAGTAATTGAGGATTTTTCTTAGCAATTCCTATGGATAATTTTCCCAAACAATCTTTTGGGCCTTTTGTTTCCTTTGTATCAAATAAAATGTCCAAAATAATTGGGATTTGACCACTTTTTGATGTGGACAAGTTTTTTGAAATAATTCCTCAAACAATCTTTCTAAAAGAATTCCTTCTGACTTTCTATTTGGCCCTTCGAGCTTTTGTCTTTCTACCCTTTATCCAAAATAAATGGGCCTTTAAATAGAATAAATGGTCCTTAAACAATATATAAATGACCCTCCAACACTTGTAAATCTCCCTTAGAAAATTTGAAGATGACTTTTGGAACTTTTCCATTTATATAATTCCTTCGGGACTTATGTTTCATTCCCATTCTTTCAGGGTTTTTTGAAAGTTCCCCTTTCAGATAAGTTGAAGTTCCCTTAGGAAAAGTTTTAAATTATACCTTATAATTAAAAGGTCCTTCAAGGAAATTATCCAAATAATTTTCCTGAAGGAATTAGTTTTCATCTTTAGGAAATCTATCTCAGACAAATTGTCTAAATGAATTTGGCACTTGGCTGAATGAAAATTCCAAAAAAAATAACCCTTTAATAAAAAAAAATACCCAAAAGGATTACTTTGAAAAGGCTTATAAAAAGACCAAAACCAAACTTTCCAAAAGAATTGGACTTGTACATTTGTTTTGGGCTTTATATAGAACACTTATTTTTAATGAAACCTACATATTAGAGCTAGCCAAAGGTATAGACTTAGGTGGCTAAGTTTTCAAATAGGGGTGCCCAATTTTGGCCTAAAGGGCCAAAATGTGGTCAAAAAATTGGTGACTCATAGGGCTAGTATGCCTAATATACTAACTAGACTAATAATATAATTATTCCATTGTGCATGGATTCATCTAAGGACTAAAATAAATAAGAAAACATAACCATGATTTAGAACTTGACCAACAAGATAACTAGTTACCACCTCAAAAAACACAAGGGAAATAAAAAACACACACAAAGACCAAAGCAAACACACCTATGCCACTAAGTACTTAAGAGAACCAAACATAGTATAAAGAAAAATAATTATGTATAGCTAACTAGGTATGTTCTTCCCCCTCCTAGATCAAAGGGGAAACTTCTTAGGTCTCCTTCATGGAAAGAAAACTCATGGTGGTAACCAAGTAATTTGTTGGATTGAAAACTTGGTGACTCACCCTTCTTGTTTTCCATCTTGATTGGCATGTATTACAATTCATCAAATTCAAACATATCTTCCACATCCATGTATTCATATTGCTCTTTGAGGTATGTTTCATGCTAGTCCTTCATTTTTGTGTAGTCCATCAAGGCATTAATGGCTATAATATCATCATTATAGGGTTCATTTGATTCATGGATCTCTTGGAATGTATCATGGACCATCTCATTATGTTTTATCTATTTGATAATCTTGTCAAACTAATCTATTTCTTCTTCATGTCTCTCTTGGGTAAGGGTGGTTGGTATGATGTTTAAGTTGAGGGAAAATCTTTCTATCTTATTCCAAAAATCATTATTTTCTTGCTCAAGAACTCCTTCCTCAATTTTTATATCAAACCAATGTGATCCATCCCTTCGTTTTCACAAAAAAGAGTCTCTAGCTACCCAAAAACATGCTCTTGAACCTAATTCAACTTAGTTCCCATGGCTTGGTGATTATCTTCATCAAAGCAACAAGAAGGTTCATCAAATAAAGGGAAAGAGAGCTCACCATGCTTGTATTCGCCATCCAATGTTGACAAGTGAAGATTGTCAATATCATATTCATATTTATAGAACATTTTCATGTATGTATGACTTATATCTTCTCCTTGAATCTTTCCACCTTAAATATTCACTTACTCAACCTTAATCTCATGAAAACATCCTAGAACAACCACCTCTTGAAATATGATTTGACTACATTGTTCATCTTTGATAATGCCTTTAACCTCATGTTCATGATGATGATAACCATGATTATTACAATGGGGAGTAACTATAATGATTTCATATTCATCATCACTCATAAAGCCTCTTAATCAACTAAAAATGCATTTTTTCCTGCTCACTTATCTCCCTCAAAATAGGTTCCACACTAGAAGGTAATGAAGTGAAGGGTGAATGGATAGGTTCATGAGTTTGAAATGCAAGATTTGGAATATGGAAGATAATTAAAGGTTAAGTAAATTAAAATTGAGTGTGGGATAAAGGAGAGGAATTAGGAATGGACTTTTAAAAAGTACAAGCACTAGTGACCTCAAAATCAGATTGGGAATGAGAAGTGGAGTGTTCTTTGAAAAGCTCATGAGTAAGAGGATGTAAACCTTGGGATAAAATCAATTGATTCTCTTCTTTCCAATTAAAATTCACTTCATCCATAATAGATGTATCTTGATAACTCTCTTAAATTAGTGTATATGGGGTGTGTTTAGACATGGGATCTTCTATTGGGTTTAAACATTCCATTACACCTTGACTAAGTAACCTCATTCTTAACTCTAATTCTTCAATCTACTTGGATAGATTATCTTGGAATAATATTTCTTGGAGATCATATACATCATCATCATGAGGAGTATGAGAGTTTTGACATGGAAAATAATATTTTTCTTAAGGGTGGGAGGGACTTGAGAAGGACTAGCTTCATTTTCCACTTCACACTCTTCAACAATACTCTTCTCTTATTTCTTACCCCATGATTCCACTATATCATTCCAATTTATGGTCTTATTATTTGAAATCTCTTCTTGAGGATAGGAAGTAACTTCATATTTCTCAAGGTCTTGAGTTATTTCATGATAGACATTTCTCCAACTTGGTATCTTGTCATCATGTTGAAGGACTTGAGGAGGTTGAGGGAGACTAAGAAGAGTTTTTGAATGCATAGGAAGAGTTACTTGAAGATGGATGTATTATTCTCCAAAGGAAATAGGATAACTTATTTGAAATGAGGGCTCACAATCTAAGGAATTGAAATAGTTATTTTCTATAGAATGTTGTTTTAATGTCCTTTGGTATGGGATTGCTAGGTGTAAAGGATAAACAATAAGAGTAGTTAATGCATTAGATGGGTTAGAAGTTTGGCTCATTTTATTTTGGTGAGAAAGTGATATTTGATATAAAGGATTTTATTTACAAGAGGATGGTTTATTTTGAATAATATAATGTTTCTTTGGGATGTAAAAAGGTATACAAGGCTGATTTCCTTGAACAGATTGACTCTTCCATCTTACTAGTTTTTCCTTCATAGATTACATGGCTTGAGATTGACTAAACAAGCACTCCTCTTTGTACATAATCTCTTGATGATACCTATTATTATCATTCAACCTATCTATCTATATAATTTTTTTCTCAAAATCCAACATTATCTCTATAGCACTCTTGGATTGACTAGGAGAAGGACAATTAGGAGAGTTACTTGAGGTGATTCCATGAACAACATGAGATTCATCAAAATAATATGAAGGAAAATAAGGTACATATTGATTAATAATCTAATTATACATACTAAATATGATTTATTTATGTAGTAGGGTTTCTTATCCAACTGATTCAACTCAGAGTCACCATTGGTCTTAATTGAAATGCCTCCAAAATGCTGATTGATTAAAGAAAACACAAAGAATTATTCAACTCTTTGGACAAATTGTCCCACTAGGTGTGCATAAATTTTTTGACACTTGGATGTGTACCCTTAAGTATATTCTCATCTCTCCTCATCCAAGTGGAAAAATGTTAAAATCTCTCTTGTTGTGGGTGACAATTTTACTAAGATGAATCTCTAGATAAGGGCTAGCTCCCCTTGATGCACCTTTAAAGATCTCACTCTAACTTAACAATTTGTGTATGAAAAGGGTTAATGAAAAAAAATAAGAAACCAAGTAGTGATGCACCAATGTATAATTTCTTCCTAATTGACTAAAACCACTACTTAAAGATAAATAAGGTGTTTCTCACAAAAGACTCACAATGTAGGATTCATTACTACATCAATATATCATATACTAGATTCAAGAAGGTATATGATTATTATGAAGGAAATGAATGATTACAAAGAGGTATAAAATCATGGACCGCTTATAAGATATCTCTATACTTAGAATAGAATACTAACAAAGACCTAAAACAATCTCCTTTCAACAAATTGGTAGACCATCAAGAGCACAAACTAGAAAAGACAATCTTTCACTAGACTAGACTAACAAGATTCAAGTCATTACTCAATATTATAGTATATGACTGGCAAAAACACTTGTATATTTCTTCAATATTTATTCGAGTACAAATATGGCTAGAGTTTTCCTAATAACTAGTAGAGTCTACTAAACAAGTTGAAATAATGCATATATATATATATATATATATATATATATATATATATATAGAATTTGGTAGGGAAGTCAAGCAAAGGGAGTCCAAGTGTCATTTGGACATGTGTCTATATGAGATAATCAGTTACATTTACATGTGGGAGAGAGGTGGGTGAGCTATGACATGTCACCAAATGAATTAGTTACAATTAAATAAGTTACAATTGCACCAAATGAATTAGTTATAATTGAATCAGTTATGATTAAACTAAATTCTTGAGACATTTTGCCATTTTTTACCTCTATATTCACCTTCAGGTTCCCTCTAAGCCTTTTGACACCAATGACAATTTTCCATAATTTGAAATTGACTTTTTGTGGGCCATCATCCTTTGGGTATTTTCTTCAGACTTTTATTTCCCTCAAATTTCTTGTTTTCCTTGGACTTCTCTTGAAATAATTCATTCATCTGAAAATTTTCTCATGGTCACTTTGTTTTAGAACTTTTCTCCTTTGGTTTTTTTGTCTTGGCACTTTTCCCAAAAGAGATCATTTGAGCTTTTTCTTGGAAATTCCTATAGACAATTTTCTTGAATAATCTTATAGGCCTTTTTTTCCTTTATATCAAATAAAATGTCTAAAATAAATATGATTTGACCTCTTTTTGATGCGGATAAGTTTTTTGAAAGAATTATTTGGAAAATCTTATTAAATAATTCTTTTAAACTTTCTATTTGGCCTTTCAAACTTTTGTCTTTTTTCCCTTCGACTAAAATAAATGGTCCTTCAGAAATCTATAAATGACCTATTGGCACTTGTAAATGTCCTTTCAAAAAGTTGAATATGACTTTCAAAAATTTTGCACTTGAATAATTCCTTCAAAATTTGTGTTTTTATCTCATTATTTTAGTCTTTTTGAAAAGTGTCCCTTTTGAAAAAGTTGAAGTGCCCTTCAGAAAAGTTGTAAATGATCCCTTATTCTGAAAAGGTCCTTTAGGGAAATTGTGTGGACAATTTTCCAAAAGGAATTAGTCTTCATCTTTGGGAAATCTGTCTCAAACAAATTGTTCGAAAGAATTTGATAATTAGCAGAATGAAAAGTCTAAAAAGAATAAAACTTTAGTAAAAAATAAAAGAATCAAGAGGATTACTATGCAAAGGCTTAGAAAAATAACAAAACCAAACTTTATAAAAGAATTAGATTTATACATTTGTTGTGGGTTTTGTATAGAACACTTCTTTTGAGTGAAAATTGCATACTAAACCTAGCCAAAGGCATAGACTTAGACAGCTATGTTTTCAAATAGGGGTGCCCAATTTTGGCCTAAAGGGCCAAAATTTGAACAACACTAAGAACATTCATTGGGGTTTCATAAACACTATTGAGACATTTCCTTCAATTTCCTACAATAAGAGTAATTAGGCCATTCTAATGCCATATATTCGAATCTATTGAGCTAATTAATTATACCTATAAGCCTGATATATTAATGAGAACCTATAGACACCTTAAAGGAGGATATTCATGTTAAGACAAATATTTGGTCTAGTTTCAAGTATACTCATGGTAAATGTTTCTTTTTAATATATGGAAAGTTCCTAAGATGGACCACAAGCCCATATACCATGCACACAACTGTTATCCATATTCCCTACCCGTGTTTTAAAATGTTAACCTATAAGTGGTCCTCATAGAATTATAAAAGTGTTGTATGATGGAGGTTGAAATTTTTTGAAGCCTTCATGAAGTGTGAGAATTTTGATGATAGCATGATAATAAACAATGAGGTCATGGAGTGAAGGGTAGTCTTGAGATTTGTATGCCTTTTTTAAAAGAAGAATTCAAGGACAAGCTACCTTAATCCCTTCAAATATTGATGTAGTCCTTATTTTGATCTTTTTCATGATGAAACTCTTTGAGGTTTTATCTGGTCTAAGGTTACACTTATGAAATCCAGGTGCCAAAGAAATGTTTTGGCTTGACGAAAAGCTATTAAGTTCGAGGGATATGATGAAATGTGACTCTTATTTTATGTATTCTTGCATTCTTCTATGTTAGTATTTACTACAATGTTGTATGTCTAAGTACCTATTCAATGAGTTGAGATGCAATAAAGGCCTAAAGTAAGATTAAAGACTCCTTTTGAAGATATTTGGCACTATGGTTCTCTAAGGGATAATCAAAATGTATAATTCCACCTACATGTTTCCCTTGATCATAACAATGAACACCTATAGGTTGGTTGCATGATGGCATTATAACTTGAATACAAAATGAAGTATATTGGTCTAGCTCCAAACATGACATGAGCTTTTTTTTCAAATTTTAAATGAGACCAAGATGTTTTCAAGGGATCATACACATGTAAAGACTATGTATTGAAACCTACAGGTGTATCACGGTAACCTAATTTCACTTACAAGTTGGTTGTATGATGATAATATATGTAATTAGAAATGCATCATGTCTATAAATAAATCTTGGCTTAGAGAAGATAGAGCATACCTACACTTTCAATTTTGGATACACTTCTCAAGTGGGAGTGTGATCAATAAGGGGATCTACTAGACTCAATTAGGGGATCACTTGTCATAACACATAATGTTATGAAGGGTTCCAAAGCCTAAAATATAACACAATCTCATAACAAACCTAATGGATTCCTAGTGTTTAAAACATTTCACTTATTATAATAAAAATAAAGTAAATCTAATCTAGTGTACACCAAAGCTTGTGGAATAAAGTGGGGGTTAGAAATAATAAAACAAACTAAACTAAAAACATATTAGAATACATATACTCATGTCAATGTATATAAAATCCTAATACATGGGATGAGAATACAAATTCATTATCTATTTACTATTATAAAGGAGAAATAAAGTAAAGAATACTTACCTTTGAAGATGAACCTGTCGAGCCTCAATATCTACCTTGGTCAAGGTGCTTTGCAAGAGATTGTTGTGGTATGTAAGGATAACGAAGATAAATTAGGTTTAAGATACACAACTTATCTAAGCATCTAAAAGACTTATCCAAAAGACAAGATTCATATCTCTAAATAAATTATAAAACCCTAAGATTTATTCCTCAATTATAATGGTCAATAATCAGATGTTTGTTTTCACTTATTCACTAATAATTTATATCTTATGAAATGGTGGGAAATGAACTTGTATATATTGGTGGATATTTCCATAAATCTTCTTGGGAAAATTTATTGTACAAGGTTAACCCAATCAACCTAGTGTGTTTTTGGGGACAAATAACTAGGTCTAAGCTAGGTTGATCGAAAGTCTAACAAGCCAAAAATTTGAAAAATAACCTTAAATTATACTGAGTCGACCTAGTTGGCTCAGTATAACCAACTATCCAAAAGGGTGTTAAGGAAAGAAAAAGAGTAATATAAAGAGGAAAAGACTAAAATAGGTAAGACTAAGGAGAATAAGCTTAGGGTTAATGTTTTTAGGAGTTGAGTGTGTAGAAGGTAAGTGGTAAAAGGGAAAACAATATTATGAAGCATATATGGTCTACCCACCCCTTTCTCGATGTACCGCTTAAGGAATGTACTAAAATAGATTAATACTTGAAAATTTCCTACAAGATACAAAGTGTCAATAATCAATAAAAGTTTGAAAATATTATGTGTATACATATGCCCCACTTGAATCTCATCACGTGTCACATAAGTGCAACATAGGATGGTGCTTTAAGATAAAACATGATAACACATAATGTTGATGCTAAGTAAAGTGTAGTGAGTAGAAAATAAGATAAATGAAAGGTCTAAATTTAAAAACACATACCTATAACTTACCTTAGGTATATATATATATATAAATAAGTGGATTGGAAGAAATTTAAAGGTGTCCAATGTAGAACACAGTAGACAAACCTATAGAAATTAGCACAAAAAATAGCTAAAAGTCAAATTTTCTAGAAAATAGGCATATGATAGTGGAAAATAATCTCTACATCATCACAAATCTAATGCATTTTATGGTTTGTAAAATAGATGAGTAGAAACAAAGATAAAATCAAAATAAGAAATCTATAGGACAATAATTGAGAGATTTGAATTGGTGAAAATGTTTTAAAATAGGGGAAAAGACAAGTCATTTGTCATTTTGACTTGTGAAGGAGAGGAAAGAGAGCTTTGGAGAGAAAACAAGCTAGGATGGTGAGGAGATGACATGCTAGATAGGGAGAGGCTCTAGAGGTAATAACAAGTACACTATAGGTATATAACTAAGAATCTCAAGGTAGTTTTTGAAATTTGTTTTGAATTAAGTGTGTTTTTAGTAATTTTGAATTTTAAGCATTTCCTAATGTCAAAATGAGGCAAAATTAGATTTTAGGGGTGAAAAATAGGAAGACAAGAAATGGGTTTCGAGGGTTTATGAAAAAAGAAATAAAATTACATATTTTTGGAAAATACAAGGGATAAATAGGCAAAAAACACTGGGTTAACCCAATCGACATAGTAGGCTAGAAAATAGGCAGAATCCATAGTGCTAACCTAGTAGGTATGGATCGACCCTATACATTCTATACATTGAAGGCCTAGTTTTGAGTGGCTAGGTGGTTCAAAAGGTATAGAATGGAGACTCAACACTAAGGAGGGGAAAATAAGGGGGTTCACTTATATTTTGATTCAACAAAGTGAAAATATAGGAAAATTTTAGTCATACTAGTTTGACTAAAGGGCTAGAATGATATAAAAAGGTGTGTAAAAGGTTGAAAGAGGGCTATAATGGCCTAAAATGACTAATAAAGATCAAGAAGGGTAAAATTAAGCTAAAATAAATAAAATAAAGTAATTATTAGGCTTCTTTTTAATTTAAAATATTAAAAAAATGCATTTTTACTATACATGACATGGAGGAACTCATACATCCTTCATTATTTCTTAGGTATAGGGATTAAAAATATTTTAGAGACTTATGGATGCAGCATGGTTATTGGAATATTAGATAGGTTATCAGATGGAGATAAGGCTAGACTAGGATCCATATGTCTAGGTGGGATAACATAGATGTGGTGAATCCCCCTCAATACTAACCTATTAGTCATGTTCCTATTAAGAATGACTAACTAATACAAATAGCGGTGGATGGGGATACAATAGAGGTGGATATCACACTAGATGATGTCCATAGCATACTAGGGCTACTTATAACAGTAGTGCAATTGATCGTATGGATACCAAATAGTCTAGAGGAGAGGAGAGCCTTAGCCATGTGGGCTATAGGCTCAGAGATGTTATTACCAAGTAGGAGAGTGAGAAATTTTGATGTCTATACATCAAAATTTTAAACATATAGAAGGTTGTGATAGGCGTTGTGACATAGTGGGTACTATGTCATAAGTCAGACGACAAGGTACCACTATTTGTGGTAGCCTTGAATATGATGATCTTGGAGGAGTGAGTTATATATGTCTTAGGACTCATTTGAGCTGAGGAAGTGACCTACAAAGGAAGTGATAGGACTATATGTAGATGTGGAGACTATGTTAGGTGGTCATGTAGATGGTGAGACCATAGTGATTGAGACACAAATAAGTAAAAAGAGATGGTTAAATTATTTATTATATTTTGTTTGGAAGAAAGATATATATTATGGGATATGAAAATGATCTAATACACATCATATGTGAGTTTTTAGGTTTAGTTGAGGATGAGGAGGAGAGATGGGGGTCCCTAGTGAGGAGATCACTCCATGACATCCTAGATGAGACTCTATAGCCACATGACCCTACAACACTAAAATATTTGAGTGTATCATCTACCCCAACTTAGGAAAGCTATTTTAGACTAGCTGGAGAGTTAATAAGGCAATGATAGAGGATGTAGCCACTAGAAGATATGGGTGTAGGAGATCTACAATCATGGAAATCCCTCACATATGAGAGAGTTATGAATGTAACTATAGTAGCATAGATGATAGAGATCTATACCCAATTGGTGGAGTCATAGATGTGGGTATCACACTTATAGGAAAAGTAGAGGGATTGAGATATCGAATGACCTCCTTATAGCATATTATTTAGTGGAATAAAACTAAGGCATCAATAAATAGTGTAACTATGCCATGAGATAGATAGGATGGGACCCAACCATAGAGCTAGGGAATTATATATAGTTGCATTTGTTGTATCAAAATCATGAGATATATGTAGATCATTTTGTCCTATTGTTTTTGGATGTGTATGTTGTCATCATGGTTGATTTTGGTTGTTTATTATGGTTGAGGTTGTGGATCCTTATAATATATTTATTTTTAGCACATGTATTTAGCTTTGTTATATATGCTATAGGAAATATATGAGATGTTGTTTATTTTATAACATTATGAAAAACACATGAATGGTTAAAAGAAATAGGTGAAAAGGACTTGTAAAAATATAATCAATAAAGAAAATGTACTACACACTATTTCAAGATGGGAAATGTGTAAGAACAAAAAATGGGTAAGTATAAAAAACAAAGAAACTGAAAAATAAGATGGTAAAAAGGAATTTGTTTATAAACCAATGTGAAATATTTTTACACAAGATTAAACCAAAATGATATTAATATAATGTTGGGAAGTATTACACAAAGCAATAAAATGGAAAGAATGTAAAAGGGAAAAAATGGTAATAAAAACAAACTAATTAAGTCATTTAATCATACTAAATCATGCTGGGAAGTATGAAAAAAAAATTGCAAAGTATTGGTCTTAAATTGATCACAATAATTCAAGTTAGGAAGTATGAAAAATTCATGAAATCGTTGAAATCTTACACGCACTCATAAAATAAGAAGATAAAATGGAAAAATAAAAATTAAGTAAGCATAAAACATACTAAATATATATGGGAAGCATGTAAAATGATGTGTAACTTCATAATCAATTGAATCTTCTCTCACATTTGACACATGTATTTTGGATGGTGACTTGGGTATTCAATTTTTTTTATGAGGAGGGTCGAGTCCTATCCATAACTTTACACTATAACTTGACAAAGATAACACCACTAGGGTAGAATAAATAGGAAAATTAAGTAATCAAGGATGTGGGTAATAAGAAGGAAAAGATGGTAATTTGTGAGGATGGTCAGGGCCTATCCATGGTCTTACAAAGTAACTCATAAATGAAATTGTAAGGGAGGTCATCAGTAGATAAGACAATATTTCTTAAGAGGAAATATAAGGGATATAGGGATGATAAAGGGAGTGTAAAAACCAAAACTTAAGAATCTTATGAGAAGACCTTAGGAGGCAAGAGGCATACTATGGATATGAGAAGACAAGAAGTGACTAGTGGTCATCTATGTACAAAGGAAACATGTCCACTATAGAAACAAAGATTTGTAGGAAAATAAGTGTGATACTAAGATAAACTCATGAAGGTAGGTTGGTAAAATAAAATAAAAATGGACCTACCTTCCCATGATGTGTTCCCCACTCTTCAAGACCCCTTACAAAGCCATTGGTTTACTATGAAGATTGGGTACTTGCATGAGAAAGTAGGTAGCACTAAAATATTATTTTATTCTCATCTTCTAATCTAATAACCTACCACACCATAAAGGACCTCAGATCTACCATGAGTCCAACTATGGAGTTTGAAATTTTACTAAAATAAAGAGATGTGCTTTCAATCAAATCTTTTAGTGTGTTTGACTTTTAAGAATAATTTTACCTTTTGATATCATTACATTTTTTTAAAATGATTTGGAATTTAACTTTATTTTGAAGGATTTTTAATATTATTCCTCCATAAGTATTTGGAAGGACCAATCATGAGAGATATAGTGATGAAAATGAATGTGTTATAGGTTAACACTAAAAGAAACTAAGTAATGAAAGATAAAGACTGACTAAGACACTTAGGCTTGATAATTAACTACTATTTCATCTCAAGTATTAACTGTGTATATGATTAGTTTGCGTATAAATGAAGAGGAGAAAAATAAGATCCAAAATGGACTGGTAAAATGAGATAGTAATGAGATAGATTATTCACTAACTAGTCACATGGTAAAGGGAGAAAATAACCAAGGAGAACAAGGAAGGTATAACCAAATCACCATGATAAATTATTTGTGAAAAATAAGGATAAGAAAGAAATAAATAAAAAGAGATAAAATAAAGAGAGTTTAGGGAAAAAATTAAGCAAGAGAGAGAGAAAGGAAATCTATTATAAATAAAATATAATCAAATGCAAAATATAAAAGATAAGTAAGATATACTACAACAAGTAAGAAGTCACGATATAAGATAAGAAAAAAATTGGCATAGTGTCAAATGATATAATATATATAAATAATATTAGAGCACACATCCAATCCAATATAAATGTGAAATCACCATGCTTTTGCTCATAGATACTAGTAAATATATTCACACACATTATCTAATACATTGGATAAGTCTCTGTGAAGATGGATATGCATTACTACTAAAGTTTCATCAATCTTGAATGAATACTAGGAAACTACTTTTTTCTAATCTCCTCAACTAAAAAAATAGCAATGATCAAAGGATCATGCTGAGGAGAAATATTATCCAAAGTGATGAAGGAGCATCTACAATGGCTACATGAAGACATGGTCAAAGTTGGAAATTCTCAAGCATACAAAGCTCAAGTCATGTCTTAGTTTTGTATTTGAATTCATATTGTTGTCTTTTCCCTCCAAAATGTTTTTAAGGAGGAATAAATGTAAATATTGAAAGTAAAAGTAAAAGGAGTGAAAAGGGGTGAAAGTGGATTGAAATGAATCCCCACGTTGGGAGTTTGTAGAGTAAAAGTGGAGGAGATGGTTGAAATATTTCAACCATAAGATATTAGTTGAGATTATCTCTCAAATTAGATATTAGTTTAGAAAAATTCTCCTTTCTCATTTCAAAGCCCAAGTTGGCATAGGAGACTCTTTCAAAGATTAATAAATGTAATAAAGAAGAGAGGGGACGTAGAAGGAAAGAGAGAGGGAGGATCTCCTTTAGGGAGAGAGAGAGTCAAGAAGGCCATTCACCCTATATGGTCATGTTTTGACCATGGTGAGAAATTATTGATATAAATTACCTTGGACATAGCCTCAAGGCTTCCATTGGGCGATGACAGAAAGGAAAGGATCTTTTCTAGTATACAAGGGATAAAAAGGTAGGAGTTTCAAGTGTGAGGTAGAGAAAGATGAAATTAACAGTATTAAAAGATTTGGTTCTTACCTTCAATCAGGTACGCAGAGTTCATTAGCGAATCATGCACATGCAAACATGTAATTGAAATTGGTATGTTCTATTATCTTTATGTATTGAAATATGGAAGTGTGGTTGAACATTGAATGGTAAAACGTGAGCAATGGTAGTGAAAGGAGATTCCAATGCATGTAGATCAAGTCTTAACCCACAGTTTTAGAAAGAAACTAATAAATAGATATGTATGTCTTCTATGTGTAAATAGACTCATATGCTAGTACAAAGTCATCAGTGTCTACATAGACCAATGCAATGGAGGTGATTGGTGAGTTGCTATTTAATTTTCAGGCCTACAAATAAATGTTTGTAATCTTGTGTTATGTAAAGTATACATAAATTAGAACTTGGTTTAAATGATGAATAGTATGTGATTATAAAGGATGCATAAGAACTCTGTACAAAGCACACAATTCCCAAATGGAGAGATCATTAATTTGATGAGGTGTTTGGCTATGATGAATGTGTGGTATTCTTTGATATTTCAATGTGAAAAGGGGTGAAAGTGGATTGAAAGGAATCCCCACGTTGGGAGTTTGTTGAGTAAAAGTGGAAGAGATAGTTGAAAAATTTTAACCATAATATATTAGTTGAGATTATATCTCAACTTAGATATTAGTTTAGAAAAATTACCCTTTCTCATTTCAAAGCCCATGTTGGCATAGGAGACTCTTTTAAAGAGTAATAAATGTAATAAAGAAGAGATGGGATGTAGAAGGAAAGAGAGAGGGAGGATCCCCTTTAGGGAGAGAGAGAGTCAAGAAGGCCATTCGGCCTGTATGGCCTTGTTTGACCATGGTGAGAAATTATTGATATAAATTACCTTGGACATAGCCTCAAGGCTTCTGTTGGGTGATGGCAAAAAGGAAAGGATCTTTTCTGGTATAGAAGGGATAAAAGGCAGGAGTTTCAAGTGTGAGACAGAGAAAGATGAAATTAGCAGTATCAAAAGATTTGGTTCTTACCTTCAGTCAGGTACGCAGAGTTCATTAGCCATTCGTGCACATGCAAACATGTAATTGAAATTGGTATGTTCTATTATCTTTATGTATTGAAATATGGAAGTGTGGTTGAACATTGAATGGTAAAACATGAGCAATGGTAGTGAAAGGAGATTCCAATGCATGTAGACCAAGTCTTAACCCATAGTTTTAGAAAGAAACTAATAAATAGATATGTATGTCTTTTATGTGTAAATAGACTCATATGCTAGTACACAATCATCAGTGTCTACATAGACCAATGCAGCAGAGGTGATTGGTGAGATCCTATTTAATTCACAGACCTATAAATAAATGTTTGTAATCTTGTGTTATGTAAAGTATACATAGATTAGAACTTGGTTTGAATGAGGAATAGTATGTGATTATAAAGGATGCATAAAAACTTTGTACAAAGCACACAATTCCCAAATGGAGAGATCGTTAATTTGATGAGGTATTTGGCTACGATGAATGTGTGGTATTCTTTGAGATTTCAATGTGAACACAATCTTGTAAATAAAAGAAAGGTTATTTGTTTATTAGTGTAGGCCATGGGATCTGGGTGAATAAAAGTGGATGACCAAATGCCTATTCAAGGGCTTTCAAAGCATGGGCATATGATTCTATAGATCTATAGACCATGTTGATGCTTATGCATCTATTTTGGAGAGCTAGACATATTAACCTATTTACAAGATCATGGGCAATGATATAATTATGTACTATTTATTTGTTCAGACCCAATGAGTTATATAGGTGTGACTGTATGAGTCTTGAATATAGTATGGGAGGAGCTCATTTGGAACAAACCTGAGTCTTTATGAGGCTCATACATCTGTGTTGTAAGGCTCTTGGGTGTGATGCGTGAATCTATAATATGAAAAAACCAAACCCGCATGTAATAAGGGTATTGTATTATACATGCTCAAGTGTGGAAGGATTATGCTTTGACCTTGTAAAGCTTTACACAGACCCGAGACTGTTTAATGTGTAGACAAGAAAGTTTAGCCCTGTTTGTGTACATATGTACAGCACACCAATTTTTGGTATTAGAGTAGTCTAGGTATAGCGCATCATTTTTGGTATCAGAGCTTGAAGCTCTTGGGATTTGGATCAAGTTGTTACAAGATTTGGCAAATGGATTAACAAGACAAAGCACTAGAAGACCTTGCTGAAGAAAAGGTATGAGTAAGATTTAATATTCGATTTGAAGTCTATGTTTTGAAGATTTTTTGAGAACAGGTGAAGAGGAAGGCTTAGTGAAGAGCCAAGAGAAGCTCTAGAAGAAGAACATAGTGAATGATCAAGAGGAAGATCCAAAGCAAGGTAAGATTGGATTTGTGATTTGTGTTTGATGAAGTCTTGTATAAAGAGTTGCTACCAGATTGAGAAAAGGATCAAAAGACTAGGATGCAAAAGGCCTAGGTGAGATCAAGGAGATTGTCAAAAGACCAGTCAAGGAGAAAGGCTTGGGTGAGACAAGAGGACCTAAAGGGATCAAGAGACTAAGGTGGAAAAAACTTGGGTGAAGATCTCAGAAATGGAAGTATTGTTGAAGGCACTACAGAGTAGCAAGGCACATGAGGGTATTCAGAAGAAGGAAGCAAGCATCCAAAATAAAAGAGTTATGACTAATGTTGACTTTGATAAAGAGATTGCTAGTTTGTGGAAATATTTAGCTAAGATTAAAAGCATGTTTGAGTCTAGGATGCAATCAAATGAGAAAGTGTAGGTATGGCCAATAAAGAAAAGGTTGTAGTGGCCAATTGATCTCCTAATGAAGAGGAGAAGAAGGCAAAATGAGATTGCCAAGAAGATAGAAGCCCATAGAGGCTTGAAGAAGATAAGAAGATTGCCAAGAGAGCAACAAAAAGAGAAAGAGATTGTGAAAAATGTTCTCATTGTGGAGGAAAAGAGAAGAGAAGAAAGAAAAGATGAAGTGCTAGGAAGAGCACTTGAAAAGATGAGAGTGTTGGTGAAGAGAACACTCATAGGGACCTTTTCATCTCTTGTTTTTATATCTAATGTTGTCTTTGCATGGGTAATTGCAGGTATGAGCAGCCTTGTGAAGGTCAAAAGAAAAGCCTTGAAGAATGAAGAGATTGGTACAAGAGAGAGAAGTGAGTTTGTTGTTGATGATAAAGAAGAAGAGCTGCATTGGTTAAGGCATGAGGAAGGTGTTGAGGAACCCCTACAACCAAGAGGAAATATGGAAGATGAGGATAACTTCCATGATACCATTGAATGCCGAGAAGAGGCAAGAGAACAACCAAGCACAAAGGAAGAGAAAGATTGCTCCATGGATCAAGCTATCCAAGAGGTAAATGAAGTGTTAATACCTGATTTTGATTATTATTGTGAGCATGAAGATGTTAATACATAGGTTATAAGAGGCAAGAGGAAGATGAAGTCCTCACACAAAGCAGTCAATCATGGATACATAATGCCTAAATGGATGGTGAAGCACACAAGCAAGAAACAAGTAAGCAAGTAGGCAAGTTTACCTTATAAGATTGGATTTTCTCATATTCCTAATATGAATGTAGGTGTGAAAGAAAAAAAAAAGGACAAAAAAGGTTAGTTTTTTAGTATTGTCAAAAGAGCATTGTTGCAGGATGCTTAAATGGCTTGTGAAGTCAATTGATAAGAGAAAGAATCAAATGTGGGTGCCTAAGAAGGCAAAGAGAGAAGATGTGAGTGTTGAGACAACAACACCAAGAAGTCAATGGAAGAGGATTGAAGGTGATTCAAGCAGCCAAGAGAATGAAGGTGAGATGGTGAGTATGGACAAGGCATTCCATGAAGATAGGACGCTTGAGAGATATACCAAAGAGGTAAATGGTAAACAAATTTTTTATGATGATGTTTTTGAATCATTTAATGATCTTTTCATGAGAAATGAAAGATGGAAAGTAGATATGTGGACTAATATGCAGCAAGGAGAGAGTTACAAATGGATGGATGATGAGGAAAGGGGAGAGTATGCAGAAAAGCAATGCCTCATTGAGAACAAAGAACAAATAAGATGGATTCAAGTAGAGATTGAAAAGAACAAGGAGAGACAAGGTAATATTGTTCCTATTGTGTTTGATAAGTATATTGATGTTGATCAAGAAGTTGACTTGTATGAAGAAACCATAGAGTGGATGAATGTATTTATAAAGGAAGAAAGACAATTTGGCCCTATGTTTGATATAAGACATGAAGATTTGGATGAGCTTGTGTTGAGTGAAGAGTTGAAGAGGATAGAAGAACTGTTGAATCCTCCAAAAGAGTTATGTAGAGGCAGATATCAACATGGTGGCACCATTGATCAGATGGAAAATGAATTGAGGCAAGATCTAAGAAAAGATGAGATAAGAGGTAAAGGACAAGTAATCCTTGTGATTGATCAGCCCAAGTTTGATGAAGATGGTGAGATAGATTTGATCTTACTAAAGAAAGAGTTGAGAATGTTGGAGGAGCTATTTTGTCATTCAAGAGAGATGAATGAAGGCACAAACCATGATGATAATACCATTGGTGAGAGTGAAATAAGACAAGAGCAAATCAAAGAGGTTAAGACAGTTTTGATCAAGGAGCAAGAATGTGAAGGTAGCCAAGAGGCTTCATGGCCTAAAGATTTTGATTCTAAGGTGGCTTTGAATGTTTTTTATGTAGGTATGAAGGTTGCTAAAGTGAATGACATAAATGAGTCATTGGAGAAGCTCATGAAATAAGAAGAACAACAAGAAGATCTTGAAGACATGTATGAGAATGAAGCATGGAGATGGGATATAATAGATGAGAAAGAAACAAGAAGAATGACATATCTAAAGAGGAAGAAAAACAAGAAGATGAAAGACAAAGACTATCAAAGATAAACATCAGCATTGGCATTCACAACAAGACCTTGGGATCCAGGCATATAGTGGAGACTAATGCATGGAGGAAGCATTTCATTTGAACTAAGGTTTAAATTGTTTCAAGAGGGAGAGTATGATGCAAGAGCATCTACAATGGCTACATGAAGACATGGTCAAAGTTGGAAATCCTCAAGCATACAAAGCTCAAGTCATGTCTTAGTTTTATATTTGAATTCATATTGTTGTCTTTTCCCTCCAAAATTTTGTTAAGGAGGAATAAATGTAAATATTAAAAGTAAAAGTAAAAGGAGTGAACAAGGGTGAAAGTGGATTGAAAGGAATCCCCACGTTTGGAGTTTGTTGAGTAAAAGTGGAGGAGATGGTTGAAATATTTCAACCATAATATATTAGTTGAGATTATCTCTCAACTTAGATATTAGTTTAGAAAAAATCTCCTTTCTCATTTCAAAGCCCAAGTTGGCATAGGAGACTCTTTCAAAGAGTAATAAATGTAATAAAGAAGAGATGGGATGTAGAAGGAAAGAGAGAGGGAGGATCTCCTTTAGGGAGAGAGAGAGTCAAGAAGGCCATTCGGCCTGTATGGTCTTGTTTCGACCATGGTGAGAAATTATTGATATAAATTACCTTGGACATAGCCTCAAGGCTTCTGTTGGGTGATGGCAGAAAGGAAAGGATCTTTTCTGGTATACAAGGGATAAAAGGTAGGAGTTTCAAGTGCAAGGCAGAGAAAGATAAAATTAATAGTATCAAAAGATTTGGTTCTTACCTTCAGTCAGGAATGCAGAGTTCATTAGCCAATCGTGCACATGCAAACATGTAATTGAAATTGGTATGTTCTGTTATCTTTATGTATTGAAATTTGGAAGTGTGGTTGAACATTGAATGGTAAAACGTGAGAAATGGTAGTGAAAGGAGATTCCAATGCATGCAGACCAAGTCTTAACCCATAGTTTTAGAAAGAAACTAATAAATAGATATGTATGTCTTCTATGTGTAAATAGATTCATATGCTAGTCCACAGTCATCAGTGTCTACATAGACCAATGCAGCAGAGGTGATTGGTGAGTTCCTATTTAATTCACAGACCTGTAAATAAATGTTTGTAATCTTGTGTTATGTAAATTATACACAGATTAGAACTTGGTTTGAACGATGAATAGTATGTGATTTTAAAGGATGCATAAGAACTCTATACAAAGCACACAATTCCCAAATGGAGAGATCGTTAATTTGATGAGGTATTTGGCTATGATGAATGTGTGGTATTCTTTGAGATTTCAATGTGAACACAATCCTGTAAATCAAAGGAAGGTTATTTGTTTATTATTGTAGGCCATGGGATCTGGGTGAATAAAAGTGGATGGCCAGATGCCTATTCAAGGGCTTTCGAAGCATGGGCATATGGTTTTATAGATCTACAGACCGTGTTGATGCTTATGCCTCTATTTTGGAGAGCCAAACATATTCACCTATTTACAAGATCATGGGCAATGATATAATTATGTACTATTTATTTGTTTAGACCCAATATGAGTTATATAGGTATGATTGTATGAGTCCCGAATACAGTATGGGAGGAGCTCATTTGGAATAGACCCAAGTGTTTATGAGGCTCGTACATATGTGTTGTAAGGCTCTTGGGTGTTATGTGTGAATCTATAATATGCAAACACAAAACCCACATATAAGAAGGGTATTGTATTATACAGGCTCAAGTGTGGAAGGATTATGCTTGAACCTTGTAAAGCTTTATATAGACCCAAGACTATTTAATGTGCAGACAAAAAAGTTTATCCCTATTTGTGTACTAATGTACAACGCACCAATTTCTGGTATCAGAGCAGTCTAGGGACAACACATCACAAAGGGTGGTCAAGATAATGCATGGGAGCAAGTTCTATGGGAGGAGAAAGAATCACTAGTGGAGAAGGATCCACAAGTGAAGGATTCATGGGTGGATAAGTATCGATAGGTGAGGGAGGGTCCATAGGTGAAAGAATCATAGATGGAGGAATAGAAGGTGGTGAAAGGACCATAAGAGATGATGGAACCATTTTAGGTGGAGCCATAAGAGAAGAAGGAGAATCCTTCTTGTGGGAATGACCTGTGGGAGGAATGGTAGAAGGTCCAAGAATGACTATAAGGTGATCTTTGGGATGTTGTTATAGGATGTGAAAATGATCAATGTGATGTGTGTCACAAATATGCCATAGATAATATACCTCACCATACTTAGGTAGATATTCAAGAATACCTTCGAGGGAGGTATGGATTTATCCTAATGATGGGGAAGAAGGACACAAGGTTTTAATATATTACCACAACTTATAATAATGGGTGAAATAATGGTTATCTATTGAATGGAAGTAATAGATATGCTTGTGAGTGGTTTTAGTAGGATCAATCATAGAATGAGGTAAAATAGGAGTGGGAGAAGTTTATGAACATTCATCAACCCATTTTGTGGGTATAGGATCCATCTTAGGTAAAAGAAGGAAACCATCACCAAGGGAAGGTGATGATGAGGAAGGAATGGAACTAGACTCCATGAAAGGAATAATAGCATCAAAAGTAGGGGTAAGATAAGCAATAGTAAGATAAAAAATAGGATCAACTATAGAAAAATTAGGAAGAGGCTCAAATATATCTATCTCTACTGAGGGAGGAGAAGGATCTACAAAGGGTCTAAGGAGAGTTGCACTAACCTTATGGGTAAACCAGATATGAGGGTTAGGGTACCTAAAAAAATGATAAGGCTTAGTCATAACATGATCCATGAGCATATTCCTACATGGATCCTTAGAAACTAGAGGTGTCATGACCATCTCTACCCTATGATAAAGGGGAAAATGCAAAAATTAGGAACTATAAGTGAAGGAAAACAATGAGATGCATGAATAAACTCAATTAAAGAAGAATAATTATGGATAATCTTAGCATCATAGGCCTAGATAAGAACACTTAAGAATGGATCATCTAAAGAATAACCATCATCATAATCTAGGGTATGAAGATCAATGACATAGGTAGGGATAACCTTGTCATCCAATGAATCATGGTGAATAGAATTCCTAATCTTGGTCAAGACTATGGGAATGTCATCACAAAGAGGTTTGTGATAATGAGGGTATAAAAAAGTAAGAAGCTATGAGATAAGATAAGGGGAGATATCATAATTTTTGATCTTTATGTTAATCTCATTAGTATCATCATCATTATAATCTAAAATATTATGAGTAATGTCACTAATGAGATTGGGATGCCCATTGTAACTATAGGTTAAATTAACAGGAATCTTGAGATGCTGAGACTCATGAAATGGAACACTTGGAAAAGGTTCAAGAGTAGGAATCTTAAAGACACCAAGATATTGGTATTATTAAAAATTCTAAGGGTTGGTGTCACCTTGAATCCTATAAATGGCTCTATTGTGAGGAAATTTAATGCATAGGTAGGTTGAAGAAGTGATAGATCTTATGTGGTGAGTCTATGACCTACCAAGCAAGATGTTATAAGAAAGGGAGAAGTTAAATATCATCACCTTCATGTTGATGGTGATAGGTGAGATGGTAATGGGAATCCATATGGAACCTAGAGGAGAAATTTGCCTTCTATCATATCCTTGGCATGTGCTACATGTAGACTTAAGATTGTATTCAAAATATCTAAGAGTCTTAATGAAATCAAGAGAAGTGACATAGGTGCTAGAACCCTCATCAATCAAATCAAAACTAACTTGGATATATCTAATTTGGACTTTAATAAATAAGGGAGGATCATTTACATGAAGTATAATCTTATTGAGAATCATAAATTTGATAGGAAATCATGGAGAAATAGTAGTGTCTATAGTTTCATCAACATTGATAGACATCTCTTCACATTGTTGTAAAATACTATCTTTAGAATAGGATAAAGATACCTCTCATCCTACTAGGGGAGGATGAGGGACATTCATCTCAAGTAGGAGCTGCATGAGGTAGTTTCTATGATGTCGAGAAGTCCTCATAAGCTCAAGAAATGGAATTTGGTATGGGAGATTAGTGAGTTCCACAATGGGATCACATTCATCAAATCCCATAAGAATGATATTATATATAGGTGCATAATGGTTAAGGAGGTCCTTAAAAGGAGGAACCATAGTACATTATAATATTTCTTGATAATAAGATGAATAAGGTTTAGAACAAGGTGTTAAATCATGTTGAGAGGATGAACTAGTTAGTTTAAGTTGATTTTGAGAAGGATAAGATGAAGTGTTAGTAGAATCTTGATTATCATTAGCATTATAAGATGATGAAAGAGTGGTAGAAATAGAATGGGATGTGTTATCCAAGAGATAATAAAAAATTGTATCATAAAAAGTGATAATATCTTCTTTCCCCAACTCATTTAAATGAGTTGGAGAAGAATCCTGGATAACATGACATGTCTTATGAGGAGTGTATATAGGTTTAGAATAAATGAAAGACACCACCCTTCGCATATTAGTCATGATAAAAACATTATCCTTAAAATTTTGTTCAATAATAATTTCTACATTATTAGTAGAAGGGGTGAGCTTATCTTGATTTTCTTGGATAGGTTGATGATTAGATAAAGGATATTTATAGATAGCCAAATGAGCATTTGCTTGACTAAAGGCTTGAGTTTTATCATTTGTTTTATAGTCCTTGAAAGCAATCTCATAGGCTTTTTGATGCTTATGGATAGTGGAATCATGATTTCAATTAGGTCTAAGAAGAAAATCCATAGCTAAGTTAGGAAGTTCTCTACAGGTCTCATGATAATGACGCCAACTAGCATGTAACCAATAAAAATTATTAGGATCATATTAGAATTTCATAGGATGGGTAGGGTCAAGTTATGATGAAAGAGGCCTAGGTGGATGATTAAGAAATTTAGCTGAGGATAGAGGTTTGTGAATATTGATGTTATTGGGTGAAGATAAATGAAGATTAGTATATTATTGAGAAAGATATGGTTCTAAATAAGGGTTAATAATGACAAATTGAACATTATGAATGGTGTCAAAAGAATTGATAACACCACCATTGGTGATATTATGTTTTTTTATTAAGTAATATATGAGGACTCACAGAAGGTTTGGGTGGCTTAAATTGATGCATTAGGAAATCTTGTATTTTAGCTTGGATAATAGCCTCATCCAAGGTATGTGGAGAGAGAGTGTGGACTTCATATTTAAGTTTAGGAAAGAGAGCATTTATAAAAAGATGAAAAAGGTTGTCATCCACCATGTTATTCTCAAATTTGTTTAACAAAGTCTTCCATCTCTTAAAAAAGGTTTGGGAAGTTTCATTCTCATGTTGTTTGCAATTAATGAAATGGGCCAAAGTATTTTTAGGAAGATGTTAGTTTAGAATTCTTAAACTAAATCATTTACTAAGTCCTTCAAACTAGAAATGGAATGAGCTCTAAGTTGATTGTACCAATCCAAATCATCACCCATGAGATTTTTGGATAGGATCTTGGTAGCATAAAAGGTGTTTAATTTAACGCAATCCTTGTAACTATTTCCAAATGTTTCAAGGTAAAGGGTAGGATCTGTTGACCCATTCTAATAAATTGTTGGTGTTATACCTCCTATATCAATGTTGGCAATTTGAGTAATGAGAGGTTCATTTTGTAGATGGTTGATGGTTTTATTGACTAATTGAGGTTGAGAAATAATATTTCCTTGAGAATATCAGAGGATGGGGAACATTTTGGTTATGTGTGCCTCGAGCCATTGGTTGTAGATGAGATTGAAGATTAATGAGGTGGTTTTGCATTCTCATCATTTGATTTATATTATGAGATTGAAAGATATTAATTTGATTGAGATTTTGTAATAAAAGTTGGTGTTTTTTATTAAGAGTGTTGGTATTAGTGGCTTGGATACCACTATTAGTGTTGGTATGAGTTTGGGAAGAATTGTGATAATTTGAGGCACTAGTGGAAAAATTTACTTGTGAAGTAAAAGATGGACTAGAGAATAGTTTAGAGGATGAAGCACTAGAAGCATGATTGTCTTGGGTATCAAAAAATTAACAAGTGGAAGGATTAAGGATGTTGGACCTTATGAGAGGTCTACTAGATGTATAACCTACCATATTTAGTTGAGATACTAGGCATGGATGTAGAAGAGGCTAGACAAGAAGATGTCATGAGATAAGGAGTATATATTAAAGGAAGAGGTTGAGAACCCAAGAAAGTGGTATCTCTAAATCCCATTGATAGTTTATGAGTAGGTGAATGATGATCTTCAGTTTGACCACTAATCATTAGGTTGTAAATGGTAGAAGGACCCTTTCCTCTATGTTGAGGAAATTTAGAGATAAAAAAAGAATTTTGGGAGTATTATCTAATGCAAGTTGGTTTTATAATGAGAAAAGAGGATTATTATATGAAGAGGTTTGAGGAAGGGTCACATAGTTCATTGTGCGAGTGGAAATATGAACATTACTAGCATCCAAAATATGAACCCTACTCTATCTATGGGAGACCCTATTAGGATTGGTAAATTTCATCATGTATGTTGACTATAACATAGTGTCATTATCCAACAGAAAGTCCATGATGAAGGGAAAAGAAGAGATATGAGAAATCAAAGCTCAAAGAGGTGATTAAAACTATACAGGGTTGATTTAGTATAGAAATAGGGATAATAAAACTATACAGGGTCAACTGGGTTGATCGAGTATAGTGTAAATAGGGTAAAAAAGATATTGGGTCAATTGGGTTGATTTAGTAAAACAAACAAGGAATTTAATAATCCTAAAGACAATTTAAAAGATGAAACAAGATAAATTTTTAAGTAATGAAAATTAGTAAGTAATAAAAGGAAATAGACAATCAATTAGATTAATGCTAGCCAATCTAATTGAAACACATAAAGTAAAATCTTACACTAACACTGAATAATGCAAGCTTTTGTATACACAATTAAACAAAGTGTAATAAAAAAACTTGAAAATTAAAGATAACTAATCAGCCAACTTGATTATTAATTAGATTATTAAGATATGGTTTTAAATGTGATTGGAAGTTGGCTATAAGCAAGGTACTAGATAGCAATCTAAGGATGGTTTTATGCAGTTTGGGCTAAAAGGGATTATAGTGGAAATGATATAGGCCTTGTAGTGGGGTTTAACCCTTCACTTCACATAGTATAGTGATAAGGGTGTTGAGTGCTTCGCCATAATATACCATTAACCATGATTTATACTTGACCAAAGCATCAAGTTAGCTTCCCCCTTGGTGATGAAATCCAAGTAGGTTGGCCTAGGGTAGACAAAATTTTAAAGTGATTGTTTAGATTATGTGATTTTTTTGTGTTCATATAATATAAATAGTAAAAGTAAGTGATTAATTAAAAATCCCCTAACTATATTATGTGAGCTATTCTAAGCATGCAAGCAATAGGAAAATAAAGGTGTGAACAATTACTAGTAGATATGAGGTTAATTATAATTTGAAACAAGGTATAATGGTGATAGTATATGAAAAAAATAAAAAATAGGGTTGATAGGGTTAAACCTATATTACAGAATTGATGTCTGAAAATGAACTAGGTTGATAGTATCGATCTAGTTATTTTAGATAGAACACAGAATATAGAACTGTGTTGGTAGTGTCGATCTAATTGATTATGTAAGGGTAGTTTTAAAGACTAAAAAATGTAAAAGGAAAGACAAAATAAATAAATATATAAGTATAAAATAAAATTGGTGGATTAAAGATGAAATTAAGGAAGATAAATGATAAATAACCTCGAAGTATGCTTGAGAAATATGCAAACTAGATCAACAAAATCAATCAAGTTGTACAAGAACCTATTGAAAAAGTACTAAAACTACAAGGGGTTGACTAAGTTGACCTAGTAGGTTTAATTGGGTATCTAAAAGGCTATAAACATGTAGTGGGTTGATTGGGTCTATCTAATTGCTTATTTTTGGGAACCTATGCATAGAGAAAAATATTTTGGTCAATAGAATTGATCTAGTATGTCAAAATATATGATAAAAATGATGATAAAAAAAATGACTTAAATAATGAAAAAGTGAAAAAAATCCTATAATGGTTAGTTTCACATCAAGTTCACCATAATATATGCAATCAAAAATGCATCATGTCTATAAATCAAACCTAGCTCAGAGACGATAGAGCATACCTACACTTCTAATTAGGAATGCAATTATTAAATAGGAACATGACCAATATGGAGATCCACTAGACGCAATTAGGGGATCACTTATAAAAAAAATCATACTAAGAAGGTTTCAAATCCTTTGGTCTAATACAATCAAATAATAACCCTAATCAAGTTCTAAGATTTAAAACATTTCACTTATTTTAATACTAAGAAAGTAAATCTAATCTAGTACACACCAAAGCTTGTGGAACAAAGTGGTGGTTAGAAATAATAAACTAAACTAAACTACACACATAATATAAGACATATACTCACATCAATGTATATATAATCCTAATACAAAAGAGAAATAAAGTTAGGAATACTTACCTTTAAAGATGAATCTATCGAGCCTCAATCTCTCCCTTGGCCAAGGTGATTTTCAAGATATTATTGTGGTATATAAGGATAAAAAAGATATATCAGCTATAGGCTACATAACCTATCTAAGCATCCAAAATAATTATCTAAACGATAAGATCCATATCTCCAAAGAAAGTATGGAACCTTAATCTTTATTACTCAAGTAAAATGGTCAATAAGAAAATGTTCATTCACACTTCTTCGCTAATAACTATTCTTTTATGAAATGGTGGGAAATGAACTTGTATATATAGGCATATCTTACCCTAAATCCTCCTAAGAAAATCATTTGTACTAGGTCAAGCTAGTCGACCCATTGTGTTTATGGGGACAAATCACTAAGTATGAGTTAGGTCTATTGAAAGGCTAACAAGCCAAGAAAGTGAAAAATACCCTTAAACTGTATTGGATCGACCCAGTCAACCCAATACAGCATACTATCTAAAAGGTTGTTAAAGTAAGAAAAGGAGGAATGGAAAGAGTAAAATGCTAGAATAGGTAGGACTGAGAATAATAATCTTAGGTTTAATGGTTTTAGGAGATGAGTGTGTATATGACAAGTGGAAAAAAGGACAACAATCTTATGAAGCACTGATGGTCTTCCCAGCCCTTTCCTAGTGAACCCATTAAGGCATGAAATTAGAGATATTGAGACTTGGTAGGTTCTTCCAAGATACAAAGTGTCAGTAATCAATAAAAATTTAAAAATATTATGTGTATACATATAACAAATAGGTATATGACATGGTATCATCACAATCTTTCAAAAATAAGGTGAATTCAATGAGTTTGGAAGTGAACACTCTATAAAGATGAAATATTTCCAAGGATAAAGAGGAATTCTTAGGTTTATATTTGACCAACTTGTTTTTTACCACTAACTTCAAGGCTAATTCACCTCTATCCATATAATGATGCATTCATACACTCACAGTCAAATTCTAAAGATTATACTAAAGTAGATATAGAAGGGGGTTGATAAAGGTTAAAATGGAAATATTAAGTTAATGGAGGCCTCATAATTAGGTTTGAGGCCCTAAATTTAAATTCATCAACACTCCAAAAAACACTCATAACATAGTCCATAAATCACATATAATCAACATACTGAAAAAAATGAAGGAATGATCTCCAATTAGAGAGGTGGAGATCACTTTTGAAGTAAATGGTAGAGAAGTGAGTGAAGACCAATATAGTAGTTGGATTTTATTATTTGTGTGATGTCATTTCCTTCATGTCATACCTCACTATTGTTCATATAGAGATCTTAACCTATATTTCTAGGTTTGTCATCCATACATGGTTTGTGAAGGAAGTTGAGAAGAGGGTTATATTTCATGTGACTGTGGAGTCTCTAATGGGAGTCTTGAGAAATGATCATGACAAATAACCTAGAGAATAAAAATTATGAGACCATTTACTACATAAATAAGTCTCAAGAGCATAATCTTTACCTATAGGCCCCTTTAGGCCCAAAAAGTGCAACTACAGATTTAAAAAAAGGGAGACGTGTTGGGACCTAATAATGAATGATAGTTCTAATTTTTATGTATGATATTATTATGTTTTAATAATTAAATAAGACTATTATACTTAAAAATAGTCACAAATCATGAAATAAGGACTAATTGAGGAAAAAATAACTAATATGACCCCCCTATTGACCTAAGATGCCCATCTATAGGATTCAAAGGGAGGTGACAATTTATGAACCAAACTATTGAGTATTAGTCTTGATTTCTAGGCAATAATGGATAACTTTCAATAATTCAATTAGAATAAACAACTTTAATTAATCCTAATACATGTAATAGGTTTAAGGAGTTATAAGCAACATACAAATGCTCTTTTTACACCAAAGTAGTTAGTTACAACTAAATTTAACATACCAATGATCTATGAGCTAACCAATCTTGAGGTTGACTTAACATAAAGAATGGTGTGAGTAATTGAAGCTATTTTATGATATTATAAGTCTTAAATGAGATATTGAAACATGGATACAATGTCAAACACAAACAATTCCCTTTTTTTGAGATAAAACATAGTAAGCGCTAATTGAGTAGGGTATTCATTAAAGGAACCAACATGGATGGTGGAGAGATTGAAAACATTTTTAATACCTTAAATTTGATGAATATATTCTCATGAGATGTTTTAGATAGTCCATATATCATAGAGAGGTTTCCAAGTTCTATTTTACAGTTCATGCTTACAACCTTTTATAGTCAATAAGGTCAAGAAGTTAGTTTAGAGTTGATGAATATTGAAGGTGTTATGAGTCTAAAACAACCATAAAATGGGTATATATTACAATAATTACTTTATTTATACACCCATACATCTATTTTTCTTGATAAGATAGAGGAAATACCCTCTATTCTGTTTCAGATAGAGGGTACTCCAAGAAGCAAGAAGTCTGCAAGCTTGAGAAGTGACTGTTGAAAGGAAGGTATATTAGTTGTTAAAACATTTCATGGAGGTGTATAAGGTTGATATATGTATATAATAGTATATACATGGTATTAAATCAATTAGAAACTATGCAAGTGAGGTCTAAGCATCAAGGACACATCTAGGCCTTTAGGCCTTGACTAAGCCTAAGATCCTAAAGAGATGTGGTCATCACTTATAAAATAAAATGAAATTTTAAAATACTTTTAAGACATTATTTGATAGGTATGAATAATTATAAAACATTTTGTGTATATTTAAGGTCATATAAAAACCATGTTTTGATCCAAACTAACTCAGGCTTATGTAGAATGAATAGAAGAGCTTGAATAAGCAACTTTAAATGCTTGCACTTGTATGGAAACTAAACATGGGACATAAATGAGTTATTTTATGTTATATGGGGTCTTCAACTTGTATTTTATGGAATTTTTTCATAGTTTGGGTGTCACATCTTTATGAATCATCCTAAAGGGTGAAAACTACCAAAAACCCTCCTAAAACTATAGTTTGGACCAATTTGTAGAGATTGAGTTATAAACCTCAAAAAATTAAATATTTTATTTCTAAAACCTATAAAATTTTGTATTAAACTCTCATGGGTTCCTCCTCATGTAATGTTTTTTACCTTATTTTGTATGGAATAATATAAAAACTACATGTTCTTAGGTTTTTAGGCTTAAACAAGGGTTTTAGAGCATGTAGAAGGATTCCAATAAATATGGGGGTATATTGAGACCTTTTTTACGTATAAAATCTCTAAAATACATAATAAATCACTCATAATTTCCCAAATGATTCAATCCTTTTGGGCTAGTCAAAAAATGACTCAAAAAGGCAAGCTTTCCAATGGCCATTTCATGGTTCTAGTAGCTCCACAGTGTTATAGACCAAAAAAAATTACATGGATCATGGTGATATAATTTTAAAATTTAATAATTTTTTTTAAGGGTTTCACACTTTTGGGAACTCCCAACAACAATAGCTTCACTTTCTACGCTTAGGAGGGCTGATTGGGCCTAATTTGGTTGATAGAAGGTGTTAGAAAATATATCTACACTTAGATTTTTTTCCACCAAATTTTGTAAGGATATGTATAAGGATAGATCATACATGTAAAAATTATTATTTTCTCATAATCACCTCTATATTATCCTATTCAAAGATATTTTCAAGAAAAAAAGTTACAAGGAATTCATAGAAAAAGCATGGTTTTGGTGTTGTTCTAGGTCTTGTTGAGTGTTTGATGAATAAAATCTATTATATAAGGATTTGTGTGATTTTTATCAGTATTAAATGGTTGATATATACAAAAATAAATTAAATTTTAAGAAATACCAACCTTTTCTTTCTATGCCTAGTAGAAGATGAGAGATTGAAGGAGCTAAGAGACAAAATGATAGAATATATCTCTTCATAAGGCTTTAAAAAGATAAAAAAAAATGAAATGATATGCCACATTTGGAGTTAGAATAATTTATATGAAGGATTTAATTAAGTATAATCAATCTGGAAAATGTTTTCAAGTCCTAAAAGATCTCTCCTTCCTTCCTACACCAAGCTTTAAGACAAAGTCAAAGTTGCCTTTGGGAAAGCTTAAAAAAGTCATATAAAGATGTAAATACATAATTAATCAGTTTATTAATAAATTCAGAATTTTTTAATTCATTTAAGACCTATATTCAAGAGGGAAGACTTCTTATCGAAGAATATAGAGCTTTAGAGTAAGGATGTAGGTACTTATGTTGGTCAAACACCACAAATCAAGGAGTAAGACTTGTTCCATATTTCCAAACTCTTAAAACATGAAATGAAATTTAATATTTACTAAGGAGAAGAAAAATTAATAATATAAATTCTATGTACCATTTACAATGAGCTACTTAAAAGGACAATTTTCTACTTTTGAGGCTTTTATCTCCTGTCTCCTCTCTCTAAATTCTCTATATGTAAGCGAACTTATGTCATTCAAAAGGATCTTTAACCTAAGTTGTGGAAAATACATTATTATAAAAAAAATTTACTTGCCTATTTTTATGAATAAGATATAATTCATACCTCCTCAAAGCTTTGTTTAGTGTAATTTCATGGTTTGTTGATAGATGATAGTGGCAGTTTATCCTTCCTCTCATATTGTTCTTTCCTTCTTACCTATTTACATGTCTTAATCTCATCCTTATAGGTTTAGTGGGCTTAAATCATATTGTTTTTATCTAAAGTAAAACATTTATTTAGAGTCTTTGACAAAACTATTGAATAGGTACCTTAGATCATGCATCAAGATTAAGCCTTTATGTTAAATATTTATGTTTAGAGGATATAATTTGAGAAGTGTAATTAGTTATATGTTCTTATTCATCCTTTTAGTCCATATAACATAAGTGGAGGTTACATTTTTATGCATCACCTAAGTTAGATAGGTTTTCCTTCTTCCCTTTTCCTTTACAAGATGGTAGTGTAGAGTAGGGATACTAGTTGATACATCAAGGGGAGTTAGACCTTAGAATATAGAGATTCAATCTACCTATTAGGCCACCCATAGCCTAGGATTGTCTCCATGTTACTTCAGACTATGAAGACCTAAAACTAATTTCACAAGGGTGTAAGTCTAGTAGTCAACAAGACCATGAAATAATGTCTAGATATGTCCATAGAAAACATGATTTCAATATTATAGTAATCAAGGATCAATAATAAAAAAATCATAAAATCCTAATTGACCTAGGGTTGTGTGTTTAAATATTCAAGTTCATCAAAAAATTTACCATAATTTGGATGTAGATCTTTCTTAGGTATGTAGCACTAATGATATATAAATGATAGGGGAATATTAGATGCACAGTAGGCCAATTAATGTGTTAAACTTATATGTACCATATGTTGAATTAACTAAATTAAGATAAACTATTAATGGAAAGTACAATTTTTCTTTATATAAAAATTACAAACAAGTTATGTACTTAGCTTATTATAATGTTAATGTATATCTAGATTTAGTACATGCTAAAATTAGGTGGGAAGATAATTTTGTAATAATTATCATATTCTAGATCTGGTACATCTGGCTCTCTAGATAGTTGTGTTAACCCTAGATAATTAAATTGATGCTACTATCTATGTTTGATGCTAGTATATTGTACATAACATCATCTAAAATAGGATGTGACCAACTATATGCTTATAGTTTTGGATTCTATTCAATTTGGTGCATTTATATCTTGGTCATGGACTATTAGTCCTAGTGAAATGGCAAAACCCTAGCTTTCCACATTCAATGGGACCTTGGGGAAAAATGGGTTAGTGGGTACATGTTGTAAAGCTAACCCATAATGACCCCACTATCAAAGGGTTTTATCTACATATCCAATACTCTAGAAGAGGACCTCAGACTAATGTTGTTCTTCCCTATGTTTTAGCTTGTGTGTGAATCATGCAATGTATGTAAATCAAGTACAATAGTGACCTAGCTTATAACTTATAAAATAAGAACCTATGACTTCCCCTTAAGTACTTTAGACCTATATTTGATAAATTCCTTTTATTTATATTATAATAAGGTAGAATAAGAAATTTTTTGATAACTTAAGTGCTTTTTGAATGCTCTTTTTGGTCTTATTGGTAGGTGGTGAATGAATGAGGGTTGATATTGTATTTATATCAATTTTATCAGGAGATAAATCACATTAAATAACTTAGTCTAACCATTTTAATATGTTTCATTTGTAAATTTAATGACTTTATGGCACTAGACACTTGCATCAAGCATGATGGTAATGTTTATGTTATTGTTTTTCCCAAATGTTAGTTTTCATGGAGTAGCAGAGTAGGAAAAAGATTAGAACTTGTAAAGGTGTAATATAATTATGTTTTAAGCATTCTAGGTATGATAAGATGTCCATGATATCAATATAAGACTATTCAAACTAATAGATAGAATAAGAGGCATAATATAAAATAGATGTGAGGCTTATAGATTCAAGGCATGTGTAGAAAGAAGAGAAATAACCAAGGTCTAGGTTTGTTAAGTGTAAAATACTAAGGTTATACATAATAACAAAATATCATCTAAAATATCCTAGTGGTTTACGTTAATTTTTATTAATGGATAAGACTATTTAATGAATATATAACCTTTTAATATAATTTAGAATATAAAATATGCCATTCAAGAAAACACCCTCAATGTTCTTGATTATCAATTGATTCTTATGATTTAACAAATGCATATGATTAAAAAGGAAATTAATAAATATATAATGATACTTAGATTGTTTGGTTGACCATTTTTTACTATATTATACAAGTGGAAATCAAGGATAAATATGCCTTTGATTCACTCACTTCAGTAACTAATATTTTGCCTATTTGGATAAATATAAATGATAAATAATAACCTTATAGTTTGTACTAAATTGAATAGAATTGAAATTTAACTACTATAAAGCCAACTAAAGTTATATTTACTTTCTCTATGTTTTTGATCTTGATCCTTGATGACATGTGTAGATTTATAAATCAACATTATTTGCATTGAAACCCTATACATGCTTATAGGGGATAGAAACCCTAAAAAATGGAGTAATTTTAATGTGTTTATCTAATCTAAACACACCATATAATTATTTTCCACTTCATACATATCCAATACTCAAAAGAAGGAAATCAAGCCACACATAGTTCTTTCACCTAGTGTTATTATGAAATTATCATCAATTTTTATGTGTGTAGTTAATGATTGGTTCTGGTACTTGAAAATTATTTATTTGACTTAGATTTTGAGTGTTTCATACTTATATTATGATTAATCCTAATGATATATATATATATATATATATATATATATATATATATATATATATATAAACTTTTGAAATAATAGGGCATATTTTTTCAATGTGTAATAATGTATAGATGTATCACATATAAGTGGAAGATAGATCCTTTTAAATTATACATTTATTTTATTATATATAGATCCACTTTTTTATATATGTATCATATATGAAACATGGACCTGTCTAAAATTAAATTAAAGATTATAAATTCATGGATCCACAAAATTTAAGTTGGGGTGAAGATAGATCCATGGATTCTTTGACCACGTGGCTAATCAAATGTAACCAAGTTTCTCATTATCATTTCTCATAGAATTTCACATAATTTGAAGTTAAATTAATAAATATGTGAAGTCTATTACCAATGGTAGCCTAGATGTTTCCATGTATAAAAATCACAAATTTTATAGGAAGATACTAATCTAAAATAACATGTTAACTCTATTATCTATGGCCAACCAATGGATTCCATGTGAACTAATCATAAAATACAAAGGGTATATCAAGATAATAAGATTATTAACAACTATCATAAATCCTATGACCCAATATATATCACTAAATGAATAATTGAAGTTGTCATCTATTTTATGTCCTACCTAATCACACTATACATAAGGTTTAGTGGATGATGGCACATAGCTATAGTAAATTCAAGGAAGATGTAAAGCCTAGTAGTACCTTAATTTATGAGTATGAAATAAAATGTGTTATCTAGGAAAAATTATTAATGATAATGAGATGAAATTTAGTCACTACTATGGGACAAAGTCCCTCTTTTATTAACAAGTGAAGATACCTTTATTGAAAACATGGGAAATGTGGGGAATACAACTATTTACATCAAAAATATTTTCTTTGGATTTTTAAATTTTTTAAAAATAAAAATAATATAATTTAATGGAATGGGTATGAATATAAATAATAAGCGAGATAAAATAGAAAGGATACTTGAGGAATAAATATTATAATAACAATAGGTTAAAGAGATAAAAATTACCAAACAACCTAAAATATGAATTTAAATTAAATATTTCTCATTAAAATGAAGTGATAATACATAATTAAAGAATAATATCAAAATAAATACACCATATATATTAATTAAATTAGAAAACCACATAATAACCATGTATTTATTGTTGAAAACAAACACAATGTTTTTTTTTCACCTTCACTATGATTTTCTTGATTCAAAGTTCCTAATGGAAATTTTAAAATATTTATACACTATCAACACTAAATATCTAACAATCCAACATAATTTTATTTTATAAAATATAGAGAGAAAGTATCAAAATTAAAAAATACACACACAAGCCATTCATCCAAAATATTTATGTGGAATAAATTCGTACAAAATTCTCTTTTATTGATTATTTGGAGTCATAAAAAGATTTATTATTTATTTGTCTCGCATATAAAACCACTTATAGTGTAAGAAATTACATTTATAATGAATACATTTCATATTATTTATTTCATCTAGAAAAAACTAATTCATAACTACCTATGAGATAATATTCTATTTTCACTCACTTTTTCTAATTACAATCACAAAAAGTGAAATATAATTACTTAATTTACATAAAAAAATTTAAACAAGAAAGTATTCTTGGAAAAGAGAGAAGGTTGTGAATAAGAAATAAAATAATTCTCTGAGAACCCCAACAACTCATTCTCACATTTTTTTGCTATTGAAGTTATTGTTCTTCTACTTTAGATGTCTTTAATTTATAGGTTCTAAATTCTTGAATAGTTGGAGAAATTCCTTTGTATTTTGGGAAACGTTTGTTGGAGAGATGAACCAACTATGTTCTGAATGTTTTATTTTTATCTTTGCTTTGATTGAAGAAACTAGGAAGGTTACTATTTCATTCTATAAGGATGGAATATATATCACTCAATTTTTCATAGCTTATATATTGAAATCATATTTGTTAAAAATGTTCTTCCTTAATCATATTTTCAAAATTTTCTTTCAAATTTGTAGTAGGAAGGAAATCAATTTCTCCATCCTTTAGAAATTTAGAATGAAAGGACCACATATCTCACCTTATACCATATTCAATATCATCAATATATTATTGAGATTTTTATAATACTCAAGATGTTTATCAAGCACATTAGTTTTCCATTCCACACTCTTTTCCCATACACAAGAAAAGTTATTTTTAGCTTCAAGAAAACTTATTCACACACTAGTGAATTCTTATTAGTGGAAGCCATTTATTGAAGATATATGATTGAATTTTTCCATAGCTATTATTATTTATTTACCACGTCAATCTAATAATTGATGCTCTTTTGATTAGCTTCCATTTAAAATTAATATTTCCTAGTTTGTTTAATGAACTTGAGGCCATCAATAATTACTTATCGAACCCAAATTTCTATAAATTTTCTATATCATTGGTATTTTATATGCTTAAATCTAGTTTGGTATGTTAAACTAGTATTTTACACTTGAAAACTACCCCTCAAGGTTGTAATCTTTATTTATTGACTTTCCTTCTAGTTGATAGGCTTGTATTCACCACCTTAATGGGCTATAATGCTTATTTTATAGTGTGATCTTGTTATTATGTAGATCACATATAGCCCATGTTTCACCTAAATTATGATATTAATCCTTTACTATTAGTTACATATCTGTAACCACCTTATATGTTCCTAGATAGTTGTATTCAGACATAGAAAATAGCAATGAGACTACTGTCCATTTTTTTATGGATCTATTGATGCCTTATAAACACTCAAATATTTTAAATTGTATGGTCCAAATTATTATGTTTTATTAACCCTTTCATGAGGAACTTTTGAAAATAGTTGGTATAAATACAATTTAAATATAACTCATTAATTATCTATAAAATACCAAACAAACTCCTATTTAATTTCATTATATCAATTATGAAAATAAGTTATACTAATCTATTCTTACCTATATTTATATCTCTCAAAAGAGTAGTCATTTTACAAATCTAAAGAATTCAAATAGCATCCCATGATCATTATTTATCAAGTTACAAGATAGATGACTAAATTCCCTTACATACAATTTTATACACCATTGGTCACATAGAAGACAACACATAGGGGAGAATTAAAAATGTTTGAATCCATCTTTAGAGTATTAGATATGTAGACAATGCTCATTGATATAGGGTTACTTTAGGTCAGATCAAATTTGTAAGACCACTAACACATTTTTAAAAATATGATAATACCTAAGAGGAGGATATAGAATTTGATATATATTACAATATCAAAATAGTGTGTATGATCTAAAAACATAATTTGAAAGGTGACAAAAAAAGTAGAAAGACCTAATGGAAGTTTTAGTCAATAGTCAATACTTTGTATAAGAAAGATGCATTGAATCATAGATAGTAGTATAAATTCAAGTGTCTATAGGGTGATGTAAGTGTCATTATTGAAATAAATATAAATTTTATAATATGATAAGTGGATCAGAATCATCATACACTCATTTTTTACACCTATGTTACTCATATTTTCCTACACATTAATGTATAATCTAAGTAAAATTCCTTCTTCATATTTCTATTTGAAAAATATTTTATACATTTTGAATATTATTAGATTTAATACTTCTTATCATAATATTATTAGAATCCAAATTCATTAGATATCATACTTTTTAGAGTAGTCTTCTCCTTGTTTGATTAGGCTGCTCTTTCATGTTAATCCTTATTTTCAAAAATGGATAAAGAAGTATTTTCTAATCTTATCAATAGTATCCATATCAAAATATCCACTATATATTGATGGTGTTATTATGGATAAGGGAGTTTCATCTAGAGGAATTTCAATTGCTTTAATGATAGATTTGATATAAGTAGTAAGTGTGAGAAGTTGATCTTCAAGTTGTTCTTATGTTTATTTCCCTTCTTCAACTCTCTAAAATATCTTGGTAACAAATATTTGGGAAATGTAAATATCTCCTTCATGGCTATATTCACCCAAATTTACTTGAGTCACACTATTATATAAAACTATCATATCTTCTTCATTTTTATCTATAATGGGATTTGAAATTTCCACATATTGTGGACTTGAATAAGAATGTGTCATTAGTCTTGAAGTGATTTTAGACTTTATAGACATAGGGGTTTATAAAAGGCTAGAAACAACATAAAAGTTATTAAAAATAGATTTGGTAACCTTCTTTTTATTTTTCATCATTTTCTAAATCAATGGAGAGGGTGTACTACTCATATAAAAATTAATTTATGTATTGGTAACAATGATAGGATAAAATGGTGAGTTGACTATTGAGTGGAAATAATTGACATTATAAGATCGATAATCCACTTTGGGGATGAAATGGGAGGATGAAGTGAAAAGGAAACATGAGGGGGATAAGGATAGGAAGAGTAAACATGTAGAATATATGGAATTAGAGATGTAATAGACACATTATAAAGAGAAGGTAACCCAAAAGGGGAACATATAAAAAGAGGTGGAGAAGTGGAGGGTGCCAATGGTACTTAAACATTGTTTGTGATAGAAGCAATATATGGCTAAGTTGTATTATCAATAAATGAGGAGGATAACACATTCAAGGATGTAATGTCTATAATTAAATAAATTATAAGAGGTAGAATTATTTTAATTTACACTTTCTTTCTATGCTGATCATCACCACAAGTTTCTTTTGGTGATTGTTTCTTATTTGGATATTCACCATCACATCCATCCAATGTTTTAGGGACTCCACTTTCATATAAATTGGTATATTGAGAGGGTAAAGATGATAAGGTCACTTTTTTTTTAATTCTTATGAAGGCCTCCTTTTGTATAATTTCCTCTAATTATATGCTAATAAATTTTATTCATGAACCAAGTTTTATATCCCAAAAATAAATTAGGTTCATTCCCAAATATCTTATAGTTATTTAATTTCATAATTTATTTATAGTAGTGAAAGAACATGAATTTTTTTTAAAGGTAGGATCAATCATATCACTCCAATAAATCACAATAGCTTTGTTTACTAGTTCCAATATGTATGAGTTTAACTAATTTAAATTCATTATCATTCAGTCTCTTTTTCTTACCTCAAATTCATTATTGTAGTCTTAAAAATAATACTCAATTTGTTTAAAATGATAATAATTTCATCCAAGTTTAAAATTATTGTATTCATAACTCTTTCTATTAAAATCAAGTCTCTTTGTGTAGAATTGTGTTATGATTCTAAAAAATGTAGTTTCAATAGTCTATGCATATGTTGATGCCTTGTATATGTAATAGCTCAAGCCTATTTGAAATAATATTCTATAATTATTTTTATCCTTTCATCTCATATTTACCTCACCTATCTACTTTAATATTTTAATCAAGACTATTTATTTATTTAAAAATTAAGGGTAGTTTATAAGGAAGACCTACAAACCCACAAATCATAATATATGTGAATTTGGGGGAATTTTATTAAATAAATGCCATATTTCATAACTATATTAACATATTCAAGAGTGTGTACACTATTTATGAATTATATAGAACCTAAGTCTTGTACACATGGAAAACTTAGACCTTGGATGTTCCTCTTAGTTCTAGACCTTTCCTACTTGTACAAGTCTTGCATCTTCTCTCTCTTGTCCCTTGTCTTATATCTTAGCATGAGCAATTTTATACTGATGACCTAGGCCTTATATATTTATTAAAATATTTGTTATGATCCCACCTTTTTATAATATTATTTACTATTAATACATTATTATTATTATTGTTGTTGTTAAACTAATTATTGGTTGTTCCTTAGTTAGACTATATGATGGAACTATTGTAGTGGTATTGGATTGCATGTTTAATTCTATATTTAATGATTTTAAGGGATTATTACTGTGGTTGATTTTATTATGAGTCTATAATTTATTATAAATTTTTTATATGGTATGATTGATGTCATTTTTGGTGTTTAAATGTTCTATCTATGAGCTAGGCAAATGTTGGTGGCTATAATCCTAAAACTAAAGGAATTCTGAGCAAGTCAAACATGTCTGATGAGTATACTTGTTTGGTTTTTTATATCCTTCAAACATATTGATTGGTCACTAAGTTTGTCAATAGTCTAATTTGTTACTTGTACTTATTTTTGTTAATTTTTGTACTTTACCTTGTTTATTTTGGTGTACCTTATCTTTGTGTCATGCAATTATTTATTGTTACTTATTGTTATTGATATTATGGTCATAGTCTTTATTACATCTTTATATTCAAATATAATTTATCATTTTATGCAGTCTTCCATTAATTTGAACACACCTAAGTGGATCCTAATTACCTAATAAAACACCATTACCTAAGACCTACCATTGACACCCACTTAGAACCTTTGAAACCCCACCCCCTTGGACTAAACCTTTGACCTAATAAACACATTATATGCTAATGTGGTGGCATGATATTATAAAGTGAATTGATTTTATTGTGGCATATAATTTGGTTTAAACATAATTTAAATGGTTTTAAATATTTTATTTTAAAATCAACTTACATCAATTGATTGATATGGTCATTGTTTAATGCCATTAATATGGGGGTTGGCATAAGCCATGGGGGTTGTGTCGCTAATCCATTTTATTTTATCTTAAGCATGGGGGTTGGTAATTAATCTACATTTATATTGGTTGGTGGTTAGATTATGGATCAAGTTCTCCAAATAGGTCATTTAATGACTGTTATGGTAGATTTAGTGGGGGATTTGATTTAGAAATGGAGGATTCTCTCTCCTCCCATTTAATATAGATAATAAATGGGTATGGGGAAAATGGATAGAAATAATGATGAGTTAGATGGTGTATGGAGGAAGTTGATGGGATTAGGAAGATGAAAGGAAATGGGATAAAATAGTGGAAGTTGGATTGATTCTTATGGCAAGCATGTGAAATTTTTACACAATAGTTTACTTTTAAAACATATAGGTTTTGGTTTCTACCTTTAATTTTTGAGTTTATCAACAATTTCATGTAAGTTACAGTTAGTTATTATTATTATTTTTTATTGAGTAAATTTTAGAATTACTAAACGAGGCTACTTATGTATCCATAAGTCTTAGGACTTCTTGATGCATATGCAGACCCCCAAGGATTGATATATCGATATAAAATTTATATATGAACTTGAAAATGGATATATATGACTATGTGGTTGTCTTATTATCAATTAATTTCTATTAAAATTTGAGTATTATTGACCTTGCATATTTATTAATCAATACCTAAAGGGTTTATCTATTCTATGTAAACAAAGGTTGTGTTTTCTTTGGCTTACTAGGAATATGTATTGTTTTCCTATATGTGGAGATATCGTTCTTCATTTTTATATAATATAAAGATTGATGTGTTTTGACTCGATTGTCCAAATTTTTTTGTGCATGTATTCATGTGGAATATGAAATAGGTTTTTTTGGGTGCTTAGTTTTTAATAAGAATGTTATTTTCACATTAAGACCCTGAAAGTTGGTTCGGTTTTCTAATGGTCACTATGTTTTCCTTTACACTGTGTGGCTCAAGTTTTTGACTTGGGACTTCACTTTTTTTGGTGACAGGATTTTGGTATATTTATCTATATGTAACTTTGTTTAAATAGGATATGGTATGTGCATGGGTATTCCTTTCTTATCATTTGTTATAAAACTATAGTTGTTATCTTCATGGGAATAAACAAGGTTATATTTGTATGGGCACATTTCAGTATATTCCACCTATGATACTACATAATATATATTTATGTCATGAGATAAATATTTGATAATGTTGAGTGGGTTTTTTTGGACTAGATTTAATATATTTTAATGTCGGTGGGTTTTGATCTGTGACTATGTTATATCATGTATCCTAATTTTTATGACATAACTAAAACAAATTTTTTGTGTTTTTGCCATGGGTTATAATTTTGTCCTAACTATGTTTTTGTTCAATGGGTTATGATTTTAAATTTGGATTTGATGATGCCATTGGGAAGATTTTATGATTATTGTGTTACTCAATTTATATCAAAGTAGATGAATATGTGTTAAACTATATATAAGCCATGGCTTTTAAATTTGTTAAACTACGTTTTGACCTTTGTATTTTAATATTCAACTAGGTTATGATTATTCTATTTACATATTATGATGACTAGGTTATTTTATTATACCAAATATATTACACAAACACACATACACATGCGCGCGCGCGCGCGCACACACACACACACACATTGTGGCTTGGAATTATATTTTGATTTGGGTTATTATTGGCGAATGCATTATTCAATTCATAAAAAAATGAGTAGGTGTTGGTTGTGTATGTTTCTTCCTTGGTTTTAGATTTTTTTGGGTTCTTGATATCCTTGATTGTAATTTTTTTTATTGAAGGTACAAGTCATTTAAATATTGGTAATTAAACATGATTGTGTTTTATTAATTTAGGCCTATTACTTTTGAAGGCATGTTTAAGTTGGTTATTTTAGGTCTTGGCTCCTATATAGCTTATGGAATCACCTTAATTAAATTGGAATGAATATATATGGATATGTTCTACTAGGTCTAAGGGGACATTACAAATCTTTAAGGAGTTTTCAATCACTTATTTGAATTATTAGGGTTTGTGTTGAACTTTAACTTCATAATGTTTTATTCCAATTTGAATCATTGTTGTGGTTTGAATAACTTGGATGTTTATTTGATTATTATTTGGTAGTTTTATTATATGGTTACCATTCCTATGTTAAAATTGAATGATAAAACTAGACGAATATATATTGGGAGTCAAGATAGTTAAGGGTGAACGTAACTTAGATAGGGATCCAAGGTAGTTAATTCAAAGACTATAAAATGGATTAATTTTTTGTATCCATTTTCTATCATTCGATAGCCATGATTAACATTCCCTACTTCTGATCTATATTATAGATGGATTAATTATTCCCATCTCACCTTGGAATGGTATAGTTATCTTCTTATATTCTTTTATTTCAAGATGTATCTTTTGTTAGAAACCTGATTGCTCAAAATTCCCTTCATGTTCCTAGTTATCACAACCACCATCTTGTTTATGGTTGGGGTTGTAAGGGCCATCAATGGTTGGGGTCATAGGTTTAGTTGGGTGGGATTGTCCTAATCAATTCATTCACTTTCAAATCTATGATTTGATGACTTCACACACGCGTAAAGTAGGATGATAAAAATTTAATTTATTAATTGTGTTTAATTACTTATTATATCTTACTAGCATTGATATTGAGTTATATAGTATTTAATTACTTAGTATGTTTTGCTAGCATTGATATTGAGTTAGTTAATATGAAATATTGATTATATAATTAACCATGTTTGATGTTAACATGTGTTTTTAATGAGTTGTGGAACCAAAATGGAAGTTGAACATTGTCCAAGGGTAAAATGGTTAATGGATAAAGGTGATATACTTCAAGTACATTAAATTACCTATTGGATTTAATTGGCATATATAATAATCATTTTATTATAAAATGTGGAATTATTATTCCAATGTTAGCCTATATCTAAGTGGGATTGTTATGAATTCTCATATGTGATTAATCTATACAATCATTATCACATTGAATCTTTGATTTAAATAGATAATTTGGATATAAGAATTAATATATGAATGTTATTTTTGGTAGGATTTAATTAGATGTTTACACTAGATCTATTAACCACATATCATGTAAATCTAGTTGAATTCCAAGAGTAGAATAATCTCTAATTAGATTATTTAGTTAATTAGATTTAGATTGTGTTGTTGATTCAACATTACATAGTCTTAAATTAAGCATGAAAACTAAGCTTAATAGATACCTTTGGTTTACCAAATTATATATATATATATATATATATATATATATATGTATGTATGTGTATATATATATATATATATATATATGTATATATATATATATATGTATATATATATATATATATGTATATATATATATATATGTATGTATGTATGTATGTATAATTTGGTAAACCAAAGGTATCTATTAAGCTTAGTTTTAATGCTTAATTTAAGACTATGTAATTTTGAATCAAAAACATTACATAGTGTCAAATTAAGCATGAAAACTAAGCTTAATAGATACCTTTGGTTTACCAAATTATACATATATATATATATATATATATGGTAAATTCATTTACATATATGCATGTATATGGATATTTTAGTAATTTTTAGAAATCCATAAACTATTCAAATTTTTATAGTCACTTGTTCATGCAAAAAACAAACTTTAATCCTTCCTTCTAACATTCATTTCATATATACTTGGTTGTGTGTAAGGTATGTATGTTGCATATATATGATTTGAAAATCATTACTTTCATTTTTTAAGCTATTTATGTTGCATACACATTATAAAAATTATTACTTTCAATCTTACATTAAATAATGAATGAAATGAGGGTTAACTTAATCCCTTTATTTAATCAAGATGTTTCACAAAGTATGTATAATATTCCTACATAGAATGATCATATGATCAAGTGAAAGAACTTGAATGAAAGTAAGATAATGTCATTATTATGAATTAGTATAAGGAATTAATAATGTTACATAATGTTTCTAATCCATTAGATATTACATAATTATGAAATGAAAACATGCACGCTTGTTATTTTCTTTTACTTGGGATGTATGTGTTTTCACTTTCCCTTCTAATAGTTGAACTTAATTGCCTTGCTACCCTTGAATTTCCCAACATAAAAATTATAAGAGTTACTTAAGTGGAACACTTTATTTGGGTTCCACTCAACTTGAACTTAGTTGGATTTTATTTGCTTTGATTGTGTTGTATTCTATTGTTATAAAGCACTTGCTTCCCTCTTCTAGTTTGTTTTCCAAAATGAGTTTAATTTTGAATGTGATCATTTATTAGGCATATATTTACGTATCTAATAATGGAATATTGAATGAAAATTAATTATTTTTTTATTTAGTTATCTGAATGACTTATTATTGAATGAGTACATAAGTTTTATTATTTTGAAGTAATTGAAAAATCATGGTTTAATTCATTTGACGTCTTAGATGAATAATGATTTAGTCTCTCTTATTTTCTAATATAGCATTGGCTATGCCAATTTAATGGTTATATTAATTCATTTCTTGACTAATTATAACATAAAATTATTGATTATAACTATATCATTAATCATTATTTTAAATAATAGCATCCATGTTAGTAAGTAAATGATGTATGAATTATTTAAATAAGTAGTACAATGAGCTCAATGGCCATGAGCCATTTATGAGCTTGACCGATAGCACTATGGGACCTTGAGTCTTAAAATTTATTTTCTCTTTATGAAATAACATTTTTGATACATGAATAACTAGGAATATATATGTCTTGAATTGATTTTTGGTTGCTTATTATGTTTACATATCTGAATTATGTTTAAATATAAGGTTAATAACCTATACTATTAACATAAACTTATGTTAACCTAAATGATAACTTAGGGGGTTAGAGTTATCCTTCTTGGTTAAACTAATCCTTAAAATTAACCATCCTCGAGTGGGACTGAAACCCGCTGAGGAGAGTGAGGTATATACCTAGGTTAAATATTTAGAAATGGTCATATGTAGAAGTACGAGTACATATATGACACTTAGGTCCTATCTATGTATGCATACACTGATACACCTTGAACCCCATAAAACATCTAATGCAATAACATGTTTCCCCATAACACTTTTTATATGTATTTACCTCTAGCTAATTACTTGAGTTCACCTCCTTTGGTTCCAATTATGTGTATGTGAGTGTACTAGACATTTATCACTTGTTTTATCAAGTGAAGTAATTGGGTATAATGTGCATCCAAAATGTACTCTGATATATAATTCCAAATTTTTTTTGGGGGTTGTTTCATTTGGTATCAAATAATTCTACTCTAGGGAACTTTGGTAATGAGTTTTATTATTATAATTTTGTAATCTATTGAGTTACCACGTGTAATTCCCAAGATGGTTACAACATGATCAAGTAGAGGAAACATCTATGGGAACCCTTTCAATGTCAACCCAACTAGGGTTAGAGGTAGAGGATGAGGAAGGGGTCATCATGGTAGTATCCCCATTTGTAACTAAGAAGATCTATCTATAAATAATGATGAAAATAATACTAAGATACCTCATGCTGAAGCCGTTAGTTGGAATCCAACCAATAAGCATGAGGAGATCGTTAGTGGAATCTTGACATCCCTTAACCCCTTATAATTAATGATTGATAACCAAGAAAAATGATTAAAAAAACTTGAAAGGATATCCAAAGAGGAAGTACCTAAATTATAAATGGGTTAGGTAGAAGGACTTGTGATTCAAGAACTACCTTTAACCATAGTTGACCAAACAACAAAGATCTAAAGAATCTTTGACCACCTACCTTTTTAGGTGACTAATTAAGTGATGAAGCTGATGCATGGTTGTTACACTTTAAAAAGTACTTCAACTTGCATAATATGCCAGCAAATGTGAAATCTAGGGTATCAACCTACCAACTAGTTGGTCCTATAGTTTTATGGCAGAATCAACTTTGTGATATTGAAGAATATCGACCCTTAAATCTATCTTGGTCTATTTTTGGGACTTAATTTCATAAAAATACTTGAATTAAAACTATAAAGAGTAGAAAATCACCAATTTTTAGATTTTTAAAAAAATGAATCATGTTTTTTATTGGGTATGAAAACAAGTTTATGAATTTACTGCATCACATGAACTATATGCATGATGAAGAAACCAATATTACTAAGTTCAAACTTGTGCTTAAGAAAATATTGATGCATGAAATAAATATGATAAACCCAAGGATTTTGGTTTCAATAATTGAATCAACCTATAGGGACAAAGAAAAATAAAAGTTTAAACAAAAGGCAAGATAATAATTTAAGACAAGCACACAATAGTCTAAAGCAAAGAACCTTTCTCTCATGAATAATTTTTTTTGGAAATCAGATCATAACCATAGATTTTTTGGTGGTAAAAAACATTTTAGCAAGTTTTATAATAAAAATAGGAATTTAAATTCCCATGGATCCTCTAAATTTGGTTCCTAAATGAAGGAACACCATTAAAATAACCAATGTGAACCTGTCATGGGTGCCAATACTATTATTGTGGCATATTCTAGACCTATTTTTACTGGTAATATGGTGACAAACACTATAAAAAGGACTGTCCAAAACTAAAATTAGGCCAATCAATGAATCACAGGGTATATACTGCTATTGATAATCATAATATTCATTTTTAGACCACTCCAATTGAAATTTGAGGTATAATTAATGGTTTTCCCTTAACTATCTTGATTGTTTCAGTGAAATAGATTGTTTTATTTCTCTTTTTTCTTCAAGGAAATATAATATTAAACCCATTTTAATAAGAGAAGGTTGGGAGGTTGAGTTTGGTAATAGTAATAAAGTGTTTATTCTTGAGTGTTTAAAACATAAAGAAATAGATCTTGGTGTTTTTAAGACCAAGGTAAACCTTTTTCTCAACTTTTAGGGTCATATGATCTCATACTTAAAATGGACTGGATGCATGAACATTAATCCATGCTTAATTATGTAGGTAAAAGAGTGTAATGCACCAGTGACCTTTGCCAAATTATGAAATTACAATGCATGCAAGGGTATGTAAGACAAAACACTTTCAGCCTTACAACTGAAAAGAGGTATTAGGAAAGGTTGCAAGCTTTATGTAATATAACTATAGTAGTTACCCAAGGAAAAGGACTTAGTATACACATATTATCCTATTTTAAGGGAGTTTACGGATTTCTTTCCTAAGAAGCTATCTAGTTTACTATCTAAGAAAGAATTTGATTTTTCTATTGATATCATACCCGAATCTACCCTTGATTCTAAATCCCCCTACCACATGAATGTCACTAACTTGTAAGAGTTAAAATTTCATATGTAATAAATTTTGGATAGCAGAAGTATTTGGCCAAGTGTGTCTCCTTGGGGTGATCTTATAGTCTTTGTGAGAAATAAGGATGGTACATTAAGGCTTTACATTGATTACGACATGCTAAATAAGTTAATAATAAAAAACCTTTATCTTTTGCCTAGGATTGATGACTTGTTTAACCAAATGAAGGGTGTTGTGGTCTTCTCTAAGATTGTTTTGAGATGAGGCTGCCATCAACTCAGAATCAAGGAAGAGGACATTCATAAAACAACTTTTAGAACTCGTTACGGGCACTACAAATTCATGGGTATTCATTTTAGCTTAACTAATGTACCCAAATCTTTCATGAATCTTATGAATAGTGTATTTAAGGACTTCTTGGATAAGTTTCTATAGGTTTTTCTTGATGACATTCTAATTTATTCTAAAAATGAGGGTGAGCATGATCAACACCTTCATTTAGTATTACAAATACTAATATAACATAAGATTTATGGGAAACTCTCCAAATGTGCATTTTATGAATGTGAAATTCATTATTTGGGACACATTATTTTTAAAGAGGGAATCACTATTCATTCCATGAAAATTAAAGATATTCAAGATTGTCCTACTCCTACCAATGTGCATGAAGTGTATAAATTCATGAGTTTGGTTGGTTATTACTGGTGGTTTGTTGAAACATTTCTAGTGTGGCCTATCCCATTTCCTCTTTGTAGTGAAAAGGGAATAAATTTGTGTGGACCCCGCAATGTGAGGAGGCATTTAATAAGATGAAAGTGTTACTTATAACAACATACATTCTTATCATTCTAGACCTAAATGGTAACTTTAAAGTTTGGGTTGATGCTTCTAAGGAAGTTTATGGGGGCATCTTGACTCAAGATGGCAAATTTATGGCTTACAAGTCATGAAATTGAAAGATCATGAAAATAAATATACTACCCATGACATGTAACTTGGTGTCATTATTCATGTACTCAAAATAATAGAAATGTTTTGTGTTGGGAAGGCCTTTCAAGGTGAAATTTGATCACTACAGTCTTGAGTATTTATTTTATCAAGAAGATTTAAATGCACATCAACACAAGTAACTATAAGCTTTGAGGAATTTTGGCATGCACATATCATATGTCAAAGAGAAGGAGAATCATGTGGATGATGCACTCAATAGATGCATGTACCTTCCTACCTTATTGGTGTTACAAGGAAATTTTAGAGATTGTATTTTGGAATAACAACTTGCTGATGAATTATGCCATGACATAAGAGTAGGTTTGGTTAACAAGCCTATAACAAAGAGATTTTATGATTTTTTTGTTGGAAATATTGTCATTGATGCCAAAGGTCTAGTATTATTGGTGATAAAGTCCCCATTTCATTTAATGTTGTTTATCTTGGCTAATGTGAGTTAATATTTATTTAATATTAATGAATATATTTTTGGTTGCATATGAGAAAAAATAAGGGCCCATGGAGAAGTTGAAGAGTCATGGGGTAAAGACAAAAGAAGGATGGGACACAATCTCCCATGAAGAGTCATCTTGGGGAATACCAAGAGTCAGCAAGTGAAGACAAAAGAGTAAGGGTGCAATTTCTCATGAAGGGACACCTTAAAGACTATGAAAAGTCACCAAGATGAGGACAAAAGATGGAAGGATGTTTTTGATCATGAAGGGTCACCACATGACTTTTCAAAGGCTTGAATATGAAGGGTCATCCAAGATTGGTGCCATTTTCCATGAGGATTGAAGGGTCACAAAGGGGGAAGGCCAAAGGTCATTTGGAAAGCTATAAATAAAGGCTTGAGAAGCCATTTGTAAATATGAAACAAAAGGTTGATTTGATATTGTATTATCTAGATTAGAAAAGCAATTGTGAGATTTGAATATGATTTGTATTTGTTATATCTAGCTTAGAAGAGCAAAGGTGAGAGAGAGGAAAGAGATGTTTATTGAACTATCATTTGTTGATATAGCAACATTGAGAGATAGGTGTGTGGTATACACAAAGTGGTTGGTGCTTATGTGGGTTAGTGCTCACGAATAATAGCTGGGTTGGTGCTCAGCAAAGGGGTATGGTCTTCCTACAAGTTTGGCTTGAAAATATTGTTTGGGTTTATGCTCATTCATATACTTGAGATTGTTCTCCATGGTTTTTCTGACATTGGGTTTCCACCTTATATCTGGTGTCTCTCTCTTTCTTGTGTGATGTTTATTATTTGAGTTTTATTGCATATCTTGAATGTTTGATTAAGGTAAAGTTTTATAAGATATATAATATACTGATTCACCCCCCCTCTCAATATATTCCATGCTTAACAATTGGTATTAGAGCAAGTTCCTTTTTGAAAAAGTTTTACAGCTTAAAGGTAGATCAAGAAAGCACAAGATGGCCATACATAAAGGTGCCTCTACAAGAAAAAGAATAGTTGATCAAGAAGAAGAAGAGAATGAAGCCAAAGTGAATATGGAAGGAGAACTCATGTGTGCCTTAGAAGATTTGAAAATTGTTAAGAAGAAAAATCAAAGATTAAAGCATCAAATTGAGAAAAATGAAAAGGAGTCAAAGGAGATAATTGAAGATCTACAAGTGCACTTTGAAGAAGCCAAGAAAAATGAAGAAGATCTAACGGCATAGTTGGAAATATCAAGAAAAGAATGTAAAAGGTATGTTACTAAAATTGCCTCTTTAAAAGAAGAGATTGAGAAAACAGTCAATAATAAAATAGTCAATGATTCAAAATTTGAGAATACCACTAATATGCTGAATAAGATATTAGAAAGCCAAAAGGAAATATCAGATAATATAGGTATCAATTTTGAAAAGAAGAAGAACTATGTTGAAGCTCTTACAAATAAATAAACAGGAAGGGAAGGAGTGAATAATACAGAGGACAAAGAAGGTTGGAAGGAACAAAGCTATAAAAGGAAATCAGGTCAGAGAATCACAAATAGGTCCTATTTTTATGGTTACTATTTTCATTGTAATGGATATAGTCATAAGAAATTAGAATGTAGAAAAAGAGCTAACAATCTCAAAAATAAGGAAAAGGAAGGTCATGTAGAGTCAAGAAGAAGCTATAACTCTTTTGCTCCTCTATCAAGCTTTGATGAAGAGACCATAATTTGTTACAAGTGTAACAACTTCAAACACATAGCTCAGTATTGTAGAAGTGTGTTGGAGTCAGTCAAGAAGGACTAGAGTTTCAGGGCTTCATTCATCAAGAAAAAGGTTCAGACATGGTAGAAGAAACAATCTGAAGGTTCTATGTTGGTCCAGACAACTTTGCATGTAAGAAATGAAGAAAATCCATGGTTTATTGATAGTGGATTTTCAAGGCACATGACAGGAGACAAGATCAAGTTCATAACCTTGAAGAAGATCAATGGTGACACAGTGAAATTTGGGGACAATACTACTGCCAGAATTGCCAGAAAAGGTACACTAAGTTTAGATAATGGTAGAACTAAAACTAAAATGTTTTATATGTAGAAGGTCTTAAGAATAATCTTTTGAGTGTAAGTCAAATGTGTGATCAGGGACACACACTAAAGTTTTATTCATAAGGTTGTGAAATTAAAAGAAAATATTCAGATGTATTGATTACAGATGCTCAAAGAACATGTAATAAATTATATATGCTATCAGACATCAAAGGTCAAAAACATTGTTTGAGTCAGATTGAATAAATTTTGCTATGGCACAAGAGAATGGGGCACGTAAATTTTGACAATCTTTTCAAAATTTGCAAAAAGCAAGCAGTCAATAATATTCCAACGATCACAAAGCCATCTAACATGCTTTATGGACCTTGTCAGCATGGGAAGCAGGCTAGAAGACGGTTCAAAACAAAAGAGTACTCAACCACTCAGATGCTAGAGCTTGTTCACACTAACATATGTGGACCTATGAGGACTCAAAGTACTCAAGGTGATAAATATTTCATGTTTCTTATTGATGATTTTTCATGTATGACTTGGATAATGTTTTTAAAGAAAAAATCAGAAGATTTTAGACAGTTTAAGGCATTCAAAGCATTAGTGAGAATGAAAATAATCTAAAGATTAAGTGTCTAAGATCAGATTGAGGAGGAGAATTCATGTCAAATCAATTTATTGAGTTTTGTGAAGATCATGGAATAAAGTGATAGTATTCAGTAGCCAGAATTTCACAACAAAATGGAGTAGTTGAATGAAAAAATAGAATAGTCAATGCTAAATGAATCCAAGATAGAAAATAAATATTGGAGAGAGTTATTTGGTATAGTAGTGCATATTCAAAATAGAGCTTTATTAAGAGTCAACATCAATAAGACTCCTTATGATTTATGAAAAGACAAACTAGCAACAGTTGATTATTTCTGATTTTTTAGTAGCAAATGCTTCATAAAGAGAACCGATGAAAAACTTGGTAAGATTGAATTGAGAGCAGATGAAGGTATATTTCTTGGTTATTCTTACAAAATTAATTCTTATAAATGTTATAACAAAAGAACCAAGAAAATTGTTGAAAGTGCAAGTCTCAGGATAGAAGAAGGTGGAACACAAAAGATCAGTGATCCAGTAGACATTCCTGAAATCATTGAAGAGGAAGGCTTTGAAGAATTAGATGAAGATGAGGAAAAGGAGAAAAAGGGAACCAAGACTCCATCCAAATATGTTCAAAAAAATCATAATGAAAGTGACATCATCGGGGATATAAAAGAAGGAATTCACACCAGAAGAATGATGGTAAGTGAATCTAAACAAGTTAATTTTTCTTTGTTATCTAAAATTCAGCCTAGAAATTTTTTAGAAGCCAAACATGATGAGCATTGGGTTAAGGCTATGGATGAAGAATTAGATCAGATAGAAAAGAATGATACTTGGGAATTAGAGCCTAGACTAAAAGATCACAATGTGATAGGAATAAAATGGGTTTATAGAAATAAGTTGAATGAAAATGGAGAAGTAACTAGAAATAAAGCAAGATTAGTATGTAAAGGATATGCTCAGATTAAGGGAATAGATTTTGAAGAAACTTTTGCACTAGTATTAAGGTTAGAGGCTATTAGAATGTTTCTTGCATATGCAGTATTTAAAAAATTTAAAGTATTTTAGATGGATGTCAAATCTACCTTCCTAAATGGAAATCTTGAAGAAGAGGCCTACATTGAGTAGCCTGAGGGGTTTATTCTCTCAAATATTAGTAATCATGTATGCAGATTGAAGAAAGCATTATATGGATTAAAACAAGATCCCAAAGCTTGGTATGCAAGACTTGATAAGTACCTGCAAGATCAAGGATTCAAGAGAGGATTTGTTGATAGTAATGTTTACATCAAAATAGAAGGTGAGCATCAATTGAATGTTGTGGTTTATGTTGATGATATCATTTTTGAAGGAAATATTGAAAAGATGACAAAAGAATTTTCTGATAGAATGCAAAAAGAATTTGAGATGTCTATGTTTGGAGAATTATCATTTTTCTTAGGATTACAAATATTTCAATCAAATAAAGGAATTTTTATATCTCAAAGTAAATATGCTAAGGAAATGTTGAAGAAATTTGGTTTTGAGGATTGTGTACTAGTTGGCACACCTATGTGTACAAGAAATAAGGTGAGCAAGGATGAAGATTCACCTATTATAGATCAATCTTTTTATAGATCTATGATTGGTAGTCTTTTATATTTGATAGCATCGAGACTAGACATCATGCATGCAGTAGGTATGGTTGCAAGATATCAGTCATCTCCAAGAGATAGTCATGTTCAATTGGTGAAAACAATATTTAGATATATCAAAGGGACATTGGATTATGGATTATGGTATCCCACAGGTAAAGATTTCACTTTAGTTTCTTATAAAAATTTAGATTGGGCAGGGTGCTTAGATGATAGAAAGAGTACAAGTGGAAGAGCTTTCTTCCTTGGTGATAGCTTAGTATCATGGCTAAGCAAGAAGCAGAACTCAATATCACTTTCTACAGCTAACGTAGAATATATTGTAGTAGTATTATGTTTTACTCAAGTGCTTTAGATGAAGCAAACTTTGGAAGATATCAAGGTAAAGTATGATGAACCTATTTCCATTTTTTGTGATAACACAAGTGCTATAAATATTTCAAAAAATCTAGTAATGCATTCAAGAACAAAACATATTCCCATTAGATATCACTTCTTCAGAGAGCAGGATGTAGATAAATAGGTTAAGTTGGAATATATTAGTACTATAGAGAATATTATAGATATTTTCACAAAGACACTACCAAAAGACACATTTGAGTATCTATGAGAGAAGTTGGGAGTAATTTCCTTTACTTCCTGCCATTGAGGTTCAACATTAGTTGAGGGGGAGCTAAGTGTTAGCTCCAGGTAGGCCCTTTGCCATTGATGTCAAAGGGGGAGAATAATAGGTACAGGTATAGGTGAAAAAATAGGTACAGGGAATAGGTATAGGTTGCTACAGTAAGGGGGAGTTACTATATGTTTTATTTCAGATGACAGTATGTGCAGGTGATAGGATGTGGCAGTTTCAAGATTGAGGTTGCCATCAATGACAAAGAGGGAGATTGTTGGAAATATTTTCATTGATGTCAAAGGTCTAGTATTATTGGTGATAAAGGCCCCATTGCAATTAATGTTATTTATCTTGGCTAACATGAGTTAATATTTATTTAATATTAACAAATATATTTTTGGTTGCATATGAGACAAAATAAGGGCCCATGGAGAAGTCGAAGAGCCATGGGGTAAAGACAAATGAAGGATGGGATGCATTTTCCCATGAAGAGTCATCTTGGGGAATACCAAGAGTCACCAAGTGAAGACAAAAGAGTAAGTGCACAATTTCTCATGAAGGGACACCTTAAGGAATATGAAAAGTCACCAAGATGAGGACAAAAGATGGAAGGACATTTTTGATCATGAAGGGTCGCCACATGACTTTTCAAAGGGTTGAATATGAAGGGTCATAGAAGATTGGCATCATTTTCCATGAGGATTGAAGGGTCACAAAGGGGGAAGGCCAAAGTTCATTTGGAAAGCTATAAATAAAGGCTTGAGAAGCCATTTGTAAATATGAAACAAAAGGTTGATTTGATATTGTATTATCTAGCTAAGAAAATCAATTGTGAGAGTTGAATATGATTTGTATTTGTTATATCTAGCTTAGAAGAGCAAAGGTGAGAGAGAGGAAAGACATGTTGTATTGAACTATAATTTGTTGATATAACAACATTTAGAGATAGGTGTGTGGTATACACAAAGTGGTTGGTGCTCGACAAAGGGGTATGGTGCTCCTGTGGGTTGGTGTTTACAAATAGTAGCTGGGGTGGTGCTCAACAAAGGGGTATGGTGCTCCTACAATTTTGGCTTGTGAATATTTTTTGGGTTTGTGCTCATTCTTATACTTGAGATTGTTCTCCAAGTTTTTTCCCACATTGGGTTTCCACGTTATATCTAGTGTCTCTCTCTTTCTTGTGTGATGTTTATTATTTGAGTTTTATTGCATATCTTGAATGTTTGATTAAGGGAAAGTTTTATAAGATATATAATATATTGATTCACCCCCCCCCCCTCTCAGTATATTCCATACTTAACATTTTTTGTTACAAAAGATGGCCTTATAATGCATAAAGGTAGAATTTATGTACCCATTTTGGGTGACTTGAGAAATTATGTGCTTAAGTAAGTGCATAAAATATCTTATTATGATCATCCAAGGGTTATAAATATGATACATGATCTAAAAAATCTCTATTTTTGGCTTAGAATGAAGCATGATGTCATTGAATTTATAGAAAAATTCTTGGAATGCCAATGGGTTAAAGCTAAACATTACCATCTAGGAGGGATATTATACCCTCATGATATTCCAAGAGATAAGTGGGATTTAGTCTCACTTTATTTTATTATAGGGATGTCAAAATCATGCAACATGAATGATACAATCCTCATGGTGATTAATAAGGCCACTAAAATTAGCCACTTCATTGTTGGAAAATTAATAGATGATGATTATATGTTTGCAAAACACTTTATGAATAAAGTGGTTAGACTTTATTGCATACCTAAAGTGATAATATCATATCATGACAAGTTATTTACTTCAAGGTTTTGGTTTACATTGATTACAATCTTTGGAACAAGGCTAAATTTTAGTTATTCATATCATCGAAAAATGGTAGACAAACATAAAGGCTCAATAAAGTGGTTGAAGAAATGTTGTGCATGTATGTCATGGATCAACAAACTAAATGGGAAGATTACCTCTATCTAGTTAAATTTTAATACAATAATTCATACCATTCTAGAATAAATATGGCTCTGTTTGAAGCTCTATATGGGCATAAATGCAAAACTATGATTGGTTGGGATAGCTTGGAAAATAGAGCCATTGTTGGACCTAATTTACTACTAGAATATGACAAGTAAATGGAGTTAATAATGTAGAATTTGAAAACAACTTAAGATAGAAAAAAAAGCTATGTAGACCAAAAGATAACCCTGCATGAATTCATCATTAAAGATAAAAAATTTTACATGTTAGAATGCAAAAAAGTTCTATTAAGTTTGGAAAGGATTCTAAATTATCTCCATGATTTTTTAGTTCTTTTGACATTATGGAAAATATTATTCCTGTTACTTATCGAGTAACACTTCCTCCTTCTCTACCAATAATTCATGATTTATTTCATGTTTTATTTATAAGAAAGTATATAAATACTCCATCTCATGTTTTGAATTGGAATCATTTATAGGTCACAAAAAAGGAAAGGATCTAGTTTGAACCAAAGAAAATATTGGACCATCACAAAATTAAGTTGTGTAACAAATATATAGAGTAGTTTTTGGTACAATGGGACCTGATAAGTGAAAGTATTACTACTTGGAAAGATGCTCATCTATTTAGGAAACTTTATGCATGGATTTTTGATTAATTCATCAGGATGACTCCCTTCCAAGAGGAGAGGATGTTATGATCCCACCTTTTTATATATATTTTTTGTTTTTAAGACATTATTATTATTATTATTATTATTGTTGTTGTTGTTGTTGTTGTTGTTGTTGTTGTTGTTGTTAAAATGATTGTTAGTTGTTGCTTTGCTAGACTATACGTTGGAACAATTGTAGTGGTATTGCACTACATGTTTGATTTTGTACTTAATAATTTTATGGGCTTATTACTATAGTTGATGCTATTATGAATCTATAATTAATTATTGATTTTTTATATGGTATGATTGATGTAATTTTTGGTGGTTTAAAGTTCTATCTATGATATAGGCAAATGTTGCAAGCTATAATCCCAAAACTAAATCAATTCTGAGCAAGTTGCATATGTTCAATAGGTATACATGTTTGGTTTTATTATCTATCCTTTAGACATCTTGATTGGTCATTAAATTTGTCAATAGTCAACTTTGGTAATTTTACTTATTGTTGTTTGTTTTTTTGCTTCACCTTGTTGCCTTTAGTGTAACTTATCTTTATCACATGCCATTATTTATCATTACTTATCATTATTTTTATTGCAACCATAATATTTATTTAATCTTTACACTCAACTCCAGTTTATCCATCTACATAGGATTCCATTCATTTATACACAACTAAATGAATCCTAATTACATAATAAAACACATTACCTAATACCTACCTAGACCTAACCTTGACACCCCCTTAGAACCTTTGACACCCCACCCCTTAGACTAAACCTTTAACCTTATAAACACCTTATATCCTAAGGTGGTGGCATGATATTATAAAGTGGCTTGGTTTTAGTATGGTATTAAATTTGGTGTAAACATGGTTTAAATGGTTTGAAATATTTTATTTTAAAATTGACTTACATCAATTACTTACTACGATCATTATTTCATGCCATTAATATGGTAGTTGGCATAAGACACGGGGGTTATGTGGCTAGTCCATTTTGTTTTATGTTAATCATGGGAGTTAGTCACTAATATACATTTTTATTGATTGGTGGTTGGATTATGGATTGATTTATCTAGATGGGTCATTTAATGACCATTATGGTATATTTGGTGGGGGATTTTCTTTAGGAATGGATAAGGATTCTTGCTCCTCCCATTCAATGTAGACATTGAATGGGTATGGGGAAAATGGATAGAAATAATGAGGAGTTAGATGGTGAATAGAGGAATTTGATGTGCTTAGGAATATGGAATAAAATGGGAGAAAATAGTGTAAGTTAGACTGGTTCTTATGGCACCCATGCAGGAGTTTTACACACAATAGTTTTCTTGGAAAATATAGAGCTTCTAGTTTTTATCTTGGCTTTTTGAGTTTATCTACAATTTTGGGTAAGTTGTATTTTTTTGTTCTAATTATTTTTTATTGGGAAAATTTGGAAATAAAAAAGATGCTATTTATGTAGCCATAAGTCTTAGGACTTTTGGATGCATATGTAGACCCCCAAGAATCGATATATCAATTTAAGATTTGCATTTGAACTTAAAAATGGATATATATGAATATGTGGTTTTCTTATTATCATTTTCTTTCTATTGAAATTTGAGTATTCTTGACCCTATGTGTTTAGTAATTGATACCCAAAGGGTTTATCTATTCTATGTAAATGAAGGTTTTGTTTTCTTTGACTTGCTAGGAACATGTATCATTTTCTTTTTTATGGAGATTGCATCCTTCATTTTAATACAATATAAATATTTATATGTTTTGACTTGATCAGGTAAATTATTTTGTTCTTGTACTTGTGTGGAATATAAAAGACTTTTGTTGTGTGCTTAGTCTTTGATAAGTGTTTTTTTTCACATTAAGACCCTGAAGTTCAATTTGGTTTTCTAATAGTGACTGTGTTTTACATTACACTGCGTCACTTAGGTTTTTGACTTAGGACTTCATTATTCTGGGTGACAAGATTTTGGTACATGAAGTGTAACTATGTTAAACTCAACTATGGTTTATGTCTAGGTATTTCATTTGTATCATTTGTTTTAAAACCATAGTTTTTATATTCATGAGAATAAATAGGGTTATGTTTCTACGGGTTCCTTTTGGTATATTTTACTTGTGTTACTATGTAATGTATATTTATATCATGACCTAAATCTTTGATAATACTGAGTGGATTTTTTTGGACTGTGTTTAATATATTTTGATGTCGGTGGGTTTTTATCTGTCACTAAGTTATATCCTATATCATGATTTTTATGGCATATCTAAAACAAGTTAGCTATGTTTTTACCATGGGTTGCAAGTTTATCTTGATTGAATTTTTGTCCATTGGGTTGTGATTTTGAACTGGTATTTGATGGTGAATTTGGCCATATTTTATGATGACTATGTTATTTGAATTATATATATATATATATATATATATATATATATATATATATATATATATAACACCTAGTCCTTAGTTTCTTATTAATCAAATATTGCAGTCACCAATAATAACCCAAATCAAAATATAACTCCAAGCCACAATATATATATATATATATAAATATATATATATTGTGGCTTGGAGTTATATTTTGATTTGGGTTATTATTGGTGACTGTAATATTTGATTCATAAGAAACTGAGGACTAGGTGTTGGTTGTGTATGTTTTTGCCATGGTATTATTTTCATTCGGTTATCGATATCCTTGACTACCTTTGGTTATGATTATTTAAGGCACATGTCATTTAAGTTTTGTGAATTAAACTTGACTATGTCTTATTAATTCAAGCCTATTGTTTTTGAAGGAATGTTTAAGCTGGTTATTTTGGGTGTTGGCTCCTTTTTAGATTATCGACTTACCTCTTTTAGTTAAAAATGAATATAATTAGATATGTTCTTCTAGATCTGGGAGGAAGACAAAAATATTAAAGGAGTTTTCATTCTGTTATTTTAATTGTTAGGGTTTGTGTTGAACTTTAACTTCATATGTTTTATTCTTATTTAAATAATTATTCTGGTTTGATTAATTTAGATGTTTATTTGATTCTTGTTTAGTGGTGTTATTTTTTAGTTTTTCTTTAGATTAAGGTAAAAATAGGTTTTGAAGGGACCCCGAAACCCTAAAACAAAGGGAGAAGGATGAAACAGTAACGTCCATAGGCAAAACCTAAAACCTACTTCAAAGAAGTATCAACATCAGGTTTTACATGGACCTGAAACCACCAAACAAGAAAATCAAAAGATAACTCCCAGGTTTTATAGAGATCTGGAAATTCCATAGTAAAGAGGATATAAAAAACCAAGTAATGAAACCAGATATTACATCCAACTAAAAGAACCAAGATCTATTCTTCTAGTTCCAAAATCATCTTCACTGCTTCCTTACCTTTCACAGTAGTGTCCTGAATGGTAGTAGCCACTGACTTAGCTCCCTCTTCCATTGCTTTCTTCCTTGAGCTCTGTCTAGTTCTCTTGCTAGGCCCCTCCAAGGATTTGATTTCCTCATTTGCTCATTTTCCAATGTTTACAGCAGCAGCACATATGCTTGATGTAACTTCCTCCATCTTCATTATGCTTTCCTTAATGAGTTCCCTTAGGTTTTTCTCATAGTCTTTGAGTTTGATAGGAATATCCCTCATCTGCTTTTCCATGTTATTGAATTTATTCTGAACTGCCTCCTGGTTACCTTCCATTATTTCCATTTTCTTCTTGAGTTCCATTATCTCCTTATACATCCATGAATTGAATTGAAGGATAGCATCTGCTTTGCGATTGGCCAAGCGCATAGGTGGATGCCTCCCGTCATTCTGCCTTATATCACTCCAATCTTCTATATTATTTTTTGGACTGTTTCCAACTTCTTCCATGTGATCCTCCCTTTCCATTTGTTTCTATTCTTTAGTTTCAACAGGGCTTTCATTTTCATTACTGACATCCTTAGCTTCAACTCCTTTTTCCATTACTTGGTTGGCGACTTGAACTAGATTTTTCTTCTCATTTAACAAAATAGGGTCCTCAAAAGGATCATCCAAATCTTTATTAGTTTCCTCAAACACTTGCTATTTTTCCTCAGGATCATGGTTAATGTTTTCAGCTTTTTCCTCTATAGTGACTCCTTTCTCATTCTTGTCTTGAACTTCGTCTTCCTCGCTAGAACTTGATTTCCTAATTTATGTTCCTCCCTCTTCCTCCATGCTCTCCTCCTCAGAATTTTTAGTGCTTTCCCACTCTATTTCCTCATCAGCATTCTGATTTTGAAAACTAGGGAATTTGAATTTAGCTTTTTCTTTCCCTTTTACTATTTTGTTCTTGTTACTCTGTAAGTCCTTTTTTTTTTTCGAATAAGGATTCATAACAATGGCCTTGTTTTTGTAGTGACCTTCAATTATTATAATTAATCCCTCATGCAATATAGGATGAGACTCCTTTTTCCTATGAGTGAACAGACTTTGGAGCAAAGAGAAACACAAATAGAAAGGAAAGGAGATTCTTACTTTATGTTTGAAGTGATTAAGAAATACAAAATGATATTTGTGGACTCTTTTGCTTATTCCATCAAGTATGAAATACTCATGGATACAGCATAAGACATCTCTCCAGATACCCTTAATCTGCTCCAAGTCAAAAAAGTCCCCACTCTTTTCTAGCTTCTGCTCCTCAGCATCCGTCTTTGGGAATTTTCAAAAAGCCTCATTTGAAATGCTGGTCTATTGAGAGAATTTTATTCCCTCCATTGGAAGCCCTGTGACCTCTGCTATGAATTCCTCAGTAAGATTCACCGTGATGCCATGGAGGGTGACCCTATCATCAATATAATTTTTGAAAAAAGCCATTGTAATATTTATTAGTTTTAGATTAAGGTAAAAATAGGTTTTGAAGGGACCCCGAAACCTTAAACAAAAGGAGAAAGATACAACATTAACGTCCATAGGCAAGCCTTAAGCTTACTTCACCGAAGTAACAAAACCAAGAAAAAAAGACCTGAAACTAACAAATGAACAACCAAAGATAGACCCCAGGTTTTATAGAGACCTGGAAACTCCATAGTAAAAGTTTAAAAAACCAGGTACCAAGACCAGAAAACACAACCAACTAGCAGAACCAACTAAAAGAACTAGGAACTATTCTTCTAGTTCCAATATCATCTTCACTGCTTCCTTACCTTTCACAACAGTGTCCTAGATGGCAGCAGTCACCTGCGTAGATCCCTCTTGCATTGCTTTCTTTCTTGATCTTTGTCTAGTTCTCTTGCTAGGCCCCTCCAAAGTTTTGATTTCCTCATTTGCTCTTTTTCCAATGTTAACAACAGCAGCACAAATGCTAGAGGTTACCTCCTCCATCTTTAATCTACTTTCCTTTATGAGTTCCCTTAGGTTGTTCTCATAATCTTTGAGTTTTATGGGAATATCCCTCAACTACTTTTCCATGTTATTGATTTTGTTCCAAACTGTCTCCTGTTTGCCCTCCATTATTTCCATTTTCCTATTGATTTCCATTATCTCCTTATACGTCCATAAATTGAATTGTAGAGTAGCATCAACTTTGCAATTGGACAATCTAGTAGGTTTGTCATTCTGCCTTTTGTCACTCCAATCTTTTTTGTTCTTTTTAGGACTAATTCCAACTTCTTCAATATAGTCCTCCGTTTCCATTCATTTTTGTTCCTTTGTTTCAGCAGGGCTTACATTTTTGTTACTTCCTTTACTTGAGCTCCCATTTCCAATATTTGGTTAGCAACCTGAACTATATTTTCCTTTTCATTAATCAGATTAGGGTCCATAGTAGGATCATCTAGATCTTTATCAATTTTCTCAAACACTTGCTGGTTTTCATCAGACTCATGGTTACTGTTTTCACGCTTTTCCTCTATAGTGACTCCTTCTTTCTCATTCTTATCTTGCACTTCTTCTTCCTCACTGGAATTTGAATGCCCACTTTCTGTTCCTCCTCCTTCCTCTAGACTCTCCTCCCTAGTGTTTTCAGAACTTTCCCACTCTATTTCCTCATCAACAGTCTAGTTATTGAAGCTTGGGAGTTTAAATTTAGCTTTTTCATTCCCTTTTACTATTTCTTTCTTATTACTTCGTAAGTCCTTATTTTTTCCTGAATAAGGATTCTTTACAATGGCCTTATTCTTGCAATGCCCTTCAATTATAAGAATTAACCCCTCATGTAGGATGGGATGAGATTCCTTTTTCTTATGAGTGAACATACTTTGGAACAAGGAAAAATGCAGATAAAAAGGAAAGGAGATTCTTACTTTGTGTTTGAAGTGATTGAAAAATACAAAGTGAAATTTGTGGACTCTTTTGCTTCTTCCATCAAGTATGAATTACTCATGGATACAACATAAGACGTCCCTCCAGATGCCCTTAATCTGCTCCAATTTAAAAAAATCTCCACTTTTTTCTAGCTGCTGCTCCTCAGCATCCATTTTAGGGAATTTACAAAAAGCCTCATTGGAAATGCTTGTCTGTTTTGAAAATTTTATTCCCTCCATTGGAAGCCCCGTCACCTCCACTATGAATTCCTCAGTGAGATTCACCGTAATGCCATGCAAGTTAACCCTATCATCAATCCAATTTTTGAAAAAAGCCGTTGTGATATGAGGTTTTGAGCCATGAAGCCGTTCCATGTAACTCACAACCTTTCCTCTCTGCAGGATCTTCCAAACATCTTCTTTTGCTTTCCACTCTTCACAATATTTGGGTTCCTGCTTCCTTGGTTCTCCTTTCCTATTATGAGCCATACAAATCTCCTTTAATGCCTAACCCCTGTCAGCTAAACAATGAACCTAACTATTACTAATTTGGAATAGAACTCGCCTATATTTTGGCACATTTTGAATCTTCCTCGTGTACTCTAGAACATTTCTATTTAATGAGTGTATATCTTCCTCCATAGATCCACTCCCCCAAATCATTAGTTTTTTATTCCAATCTGATCTCTCCCTCCTTAGCATGAATTGCATCATGATGAATAAGTGCTCTAAGATCCACGTTCTTGTTTAATGTCTCCTGCCAACTCACCTTGTGTCCTACTCGAATTGCATAATTTGCTATCCAATCAACAACTCCATTTGCTTCACGGTAAGTATGGGTAATAGTGACTTTCTCAAATTTTTTAATTAAAGTTTTCATTTCCATCACCATAGCCTCTATTGACCATGAGACAAAAATTTTATTATTTAAGATATTTATGATATTCAAGGAGTCCCCTTCCAACCATAATTTAGAATATCCCGATTCAACAACTAGCCTAATGGTTTGGAGGGCAGCACAAGCTTCAGCAATATGGTAGTTTGACTTACCAATGGGAATTACAATAGCATTGATTACGTTTCCCATATGGTTTCTCAAGACTCCTCCACATCCTGCATTCCTTGGGTTTACTTTAGCAGCTCCATCAAAGTTCCCTTTGATCCACCCATGAGGGGGGACATTCCAAGTTACACCAAGTCTAGGATTTTCATTTTTTACATAAGACTTTTCTGATCTTAAAGGATTGTCAATTTGAAGTAATATTTTTTAGTTACCATTCCTAGACTAGACCTAAAGGATTAAATTAGATGAGTATATATTGGTCATCAAGATAGTTAAGGCTGGCCATAAATTGGACAAGGATCCAAGGTGGTTAATTCGAAGACTATATCATGGATTAATTTTTAATCCATTATATGTCATTTATTAGCCATAATTAACCTTTCCTAATTTTGATATGTATTATAAATAGATTAATTATTCTTATCTCACTTCAAAATGGTAAAATTTTCTTCTTATATTCTTTTATTTAGATATGTCTCTTTTATTGGAAACCCGATTGCTAAGAATTCCCTTTATGTTCTTGGTTACTAAAACCAACATATTGTTGATGGTTGGAGTGGTGAGGGCCATCGATGGTTAGGCTCAAAGGGATGGTTGGGAGGGCTTATCTTGATCAGTTCATTCACTTTTGACTCCACGCTTCAGTGACTTCACACACATCTAAAGTAAGATGGTAAGAATTTAATTTGTTAATTATGTTTAATTACTTATTATATCTTTCTATCATTGATATTATGTTAGATAATATTTAATTACTTAGTATATTTTTTTAGAATTGATATTTTATTATTTGATATGCAATATTGATTATATAATTGACCATGTTTGATGCTAACATGTGTTATTAATGGGTTGAATAACAAAAATGGAAGTTAAACATTGTCTATGGGTGAGATGGTTAATGGTTAAAGGTGATATCTTTTAGGTACATTAAATTATCTATTGGATTTAATTTTCATATAGATTAAGCATTATGTTATCAAATGTGGAATTACTATTCCAATGTTAAACTATATCCAAGTTGGATTGTTATGAATTATTGTATGTGATTAATTTCTACAATCATTATCACATTAAATCTTCAATTTAAATAGATAACTTATTTATTTGAATTAATATATGAATTTTATTTTTAGTAGGATTTAGTTAGATGTTTACACTAGATTTGTTAACTATATATCATGTAAATCTAGTTTGAATTCTAAGAGCAAAATAATCTTTTATTAGATTATATAGTTAATTATATTTAGATTATGTTGTTGATTCATCATTACATAGTCTTAAACTAAACATGAAAACTAATCTTAATAGATACCTTTAGTTTATCACATTATGTATATGGTAAATTCATTTACATAGATGCATGTATATGTATATCTTAGTCATTTTCAACAATGCATAAGCTATTCATATTTTTGATAGCTAGTTCATGTGGAAAATAAACTAGAATCATTCCTTCTAACATGCATTATAGACATACCCAGTTGTGTGTAAGGTATGCATGCTACATATATATGATTTTTAAATCATTAAGTTAATTTTCTAAGGTATGTATGCTTCATACACATAATCTATAAATTATTACTTTCACTCTTGTATTAAATAATGAATGAAATGTGGGTTAACTTAGTCTTTTTATTTAATCAAAATGTTTGGAAAATTATGTATAATATTAATACATAGATTGATCATATGATTATGTCAATTAAATAAAATGAAATTAAGATAATGCCATTATTAATAACCAGTATAAGGAAATAATAATGTTACATAATGTTTCTAATCCATTTGATGTTACATAATTATAAAATGAAAACCTACACACTTGTTATTTTCTTTTACTTGGGATGTATATGTTTTCACATTCCATTTTGAAAGCTTAACTTACTTTCCTCATTGCCCTTGGCTTTCCCAACAAAAAAATTGTTAGATTTCATTAAGTAGAACATTTTCTTTAGGTTCTACTCAACTAGAACTAGGTTATATTTTGTTTGCTTTGATTGTGTTATATTCTGCTCTTATAAATCACTAGCTACCTATTTCTAGTATTATTTGCAATATGAGTTTAATTCTAAATGTGATGATTTATTAGGCATAAATTTACTTAGATAATAATACGATATTTAATGAAAATTGATTCCTTTCTTATTTATTTATTTGAGTGACTTATCTATTGAATGATTACATAAGTTTTCTTATATTGAAGTAATAAAATAATCAAGGTTTAATTGATTAGACACCTTAGATGAATAATGGTTTGGTCTCTTTTATTTCCTAATATAGCATTGGCTATGACAATTTGATGGTTATATGAATTCATCTCTTAACTACTTATAGGATAATGATTTTGATAATAACTATATAATATATTGTTATTATAAATAATGACATCCATGTTAGCAAGAAAATGAAGTATGAATTATTTAAATAAGTAGTGAAATGATCTCAAAGGTCGTGAGGCATTTATGAACTCAACTAGTATCACTATGGAACATTGAGTTTTAAATCTATTTTATCTTTATGAAATAATATTTTTGTTTCATGAATGACTATGAATCTACATGTGTTGAATTTATTTCTTGTTGCTTATTATGTTTAATTATCTGAATTATGTTTCAATATAAGGTTAGTAACTTCTAATTTTCATGTAAACTTGTGTTAACCTGAATGATAACTTAGGGGGTTAGATTTATCCTTCTTGGTTAAACTAATCCTTAAACTTTACCATCCTTAAGAAATATTGAAACCCACTAAGGAGATTTAGGTATTTATCTAGGGTTAAAGACATAAAAATTGTCTTATGTGTAAGTACGAGTACCACATATGGTACTCAAGTCCTGTCTATGTATGCATAAATTGATACACCCCAAACCCCATAAAATATATAATGAAGTAACACAAATCCCCATATCACCTTAAATATGTATTTACCTCTAACTAATTACCTTAATTCACCTCCATTGGTTCCATTTGCACATACATGAGTACATTGAATTTTTATCACTTATGTTAGTAATCAAGATAATTGGGTTTAATACACATCCAAAATGTACTCTGATATATAATTCCAATTTTTTTTGGGTTTGTTTTAACCTTGTTATCTTATGCTTCTATAAGTTCTTAGCTTGTACCTATTTTTTTTGTTACCTATAAACTTACATATTGGATAGACACCTATGTCAACATAGGTTTCCTACTCTGGTGTAAGTATCTAGTACCCTAAAGTCATCTAATATACAAATGAAACATATCTTAATGGTTGGACTAAGTGATTTAATGCAATTTATTTCTCAAAAAAAGATGGTATAAATATAATATCAACCCTCATTCATTCCTCACCTACACCTAGCACATACCAAAGCAACCTATCAAAATCATTCAATCAAGCATTCAATAAAGCAAAAATTTCTTATTTTCTTTTATTCTTACATTAGTCATAGGAATAGAACATACGCAAGTTTGAAATAATAAAAGAGAATCCTAATAGTTCTATTTTCTAAGTTAAAAGCTATGTAATTATTGTACTTTATTATAATAATCCATGATTCACGCACAAGCCAACACATAGGGGATAAATACATAAGTTTAAATCCCTAGGAGCTAAAAGCTTCACTGATGCAAATAGGGGAGGAGGTTGTTGAGTGTCGCAGTCACCGGCATCGATCAGGCCAACCAACATCAGTTAGGGGTAGACAGGAAGGCAACCAACATCGGTAGTATTAGGCCAATGTCGGTCATCTCCAGATAGATAGGGACCGATGTCAGTCACCTGTGTGGTTCCAAACTGTGAGTTCCACAGATAGTTTGTTAACGAACCAGTTGTTTACATGAAGAAGTCTAATTTTAGTCTTGAGCTATGGATCTAATTATTGTAATTGGATGTCTAATTATTGCTTGTATGAGATCTATATAATAGACTCATGGGCTATATTTTAATTTATGCTAGAGAGTAAAAGAGCAAATATTAGCTCCTTTAGAGTGAAGAGAGCAAGGTGTGTTCCTCCTAGTGCCATAGTGCCAAGTGTGGGTACTAGTTTGGAGAATTAGAAGGATTCTTCATGTATGTAGGATCTTGGTCAGTAGGTGTGTAAGGCCACATTTGGAGATTTTCATGGTAAGTAAGATCATTGATCTGTAGGTGTATGTGTGTGCAAGGTCTAGGTTTGTAGGTGTGCAGAACCAGGTTGATCTGCAGGTGGCAGCAGGATCAAGGTGACAACAACACAATAGGGAGCAAGATCAGGTGGGATCTACTTGGAGTAAGGTGTGTACTCAGTTATAGAGCAAAGAGGAAGGCAAGGTAGTTCCTTCCAAAGTAAGATCATTTCAGTTGCAGGTTGTTGTAAGTTCACGGGAGATCTACTTGGAGTGTGTTGTGTACTCGGTTGAGTATGTGGGTATACTCGGTGTACTGGGAGTAGTGGCTACTGACTAGTTGGAGGTGAACACCAACTCTGTGTTTGAGTTGTGTGTTGGGACTGTAATTGAGAGAGTGAGCTCTTGAAGGTGAATTACTGAACACTTGGTGTGGGAAGCCTGTAAGGTGGAAGAGTGTGGCATCTCTTTATTGTAATTCTTTTTTGGAAGAGTATTAATATAATTGGGTATTGTCTCTCATATTCTGTGTTATTTTTGAATTCTAGTTACTTGTTACTTCTAGTTATTTCTACATGTTTAGTTGCTTGGTAATCAATGGTGCTTTCGTGGGGTCCTAACAGTTGGTATCAGAGCTAAGGTTGTAAAGAGCAAATTTTGTGTTTGGTTATAGGTCACTCTAAGGGGTTTTTGACTGAGTGGGAGTATAGCAACGGTAGAATAAATTACACTAATAATGGAGGAATTCAAAGGCATGAATGGTTAATTATGGTGTTATGGAAAGAAAGAGCAGGTAAAGAAAGATTGTTGGTAGGTAGCAGATCAGCATGAAGGAATTGAAGAAGCAGATGTTGCAAGTGTTGTTGCACAGGATGCTCTGGGATGTTCCTTGGATAAATTAGAATCTTGTCTTATAGATTTTGTTGCCTCTTTCCATGCATCCCTATATAGAGGGGTTGGTAAGCCTTGTCATAGTATTGGTAAAGGGGAAGTGTTGCTGAAATTACAGGCAGCCAACACATGCGTGTTGAAGAAGGTCATGCAGGTCCCAATCTTGAAGATGCAGATAATTGCTTCAAGAAAGTTGGGTGATGAGAGATGCACAAGAACTCTCACAGCAAATTCTTGGAATGTTACCAAGGATGCACTTGAATTAGCATGTGGTAAGAAAGCAGGTATTCTTTATCTACTTACTTGTATTAATGATTCCACTTCTATTACACAGGTGTGGATTTGTAGGCTTGGTCACATAAGTGAGAAGGGAATGGTTGTTCTTAAGTCAGATGGTAAGAGATCAGTTTTAGAGAGCATAGACTAAGATTTTTGTGAGCAGTGGGATGCTACAAGAAAGGATTGTGTTTATTGCAAGAAAAGGAAGATTGATGTATTTGATAAACTTAAGAACTGGAAAGCCTTGGTGTTCTTGGAAGAGATGATGGATAGAGATCAATAGATGGGGCTAGATACCTTTGAGCAAGGTAATTTGGATAGGGTTTTGATTCAAAGTAAGCTTGCAGGTAAAAAGTCATCACTCACAGGCATACACAGGTACCAGCATCAGTCAAGGGTAATCGATGTCGAACAGACAGGCACCGACATTGGTCATGTGTAGACCAGAGAAGTCAATGGTGTTAGGCAGGTGGAGACTAATGTCAGCAAGATAACCAGCATCGATGACCTGGATAGTCTCATGGAACTGATGTTGGTCAGATGCAGACTATGTGGTGACTGAGGTCGGTCACTAGAACAGATTTTTGGTGGATAGAAAGCTATCAAGAAGTCTTAGACACCCATGTGGAGGACTAAAAGGGCAAGTAAGCCTCAAATTTGTTGTTCCTCTTCTATATACTTGTTTCTTACTATAGAGTAGGAAGGATCTAGGAAATAGTAGGAGCATGGCATGAACAAGATGCAAAACCAAACGGAAGATTTGGTAGGGTTGCCAGCCGATATGAAAGCACTGAGATAAATGGATACCTTAGTTAAAGAATAGAGAGAATGGATACATGAGATGGAAGTCTAGGTTATATGGTCTTGAGGAAGCTACAGGACAGTGATATAGGTTTTGACAGGTGGATGACAAAGCAGGGCTTTAGTCAATGTCAGTGTAACCATTGTGTTTGTCTTACCAGGTGGATGATGGTTGCAACATTATCCTATTACTGTATGTGGATGGTATGCTAGCTAGCAGGTTTGGGCATACAAGGTTTTGCTAAGCTAAAGGTAAGGTTAGTTCAGTGGTTTGCCATGAAGGATTTAGGAGCAATGAAATTCTTTGGGATGAGTAATCCTAGAGACAAGGAGATCACATGTTGATGTTGTCACAGTATGATTGTGTGAAGGTAGTGCAGGATACAAAATAGGGTAGCACACCTATGGATGGACAATTCACAAAACAGGGTCCCCAATCACATGATGAGGTTGAGTACATGTACTCCCTGAGTTTACCCAAGCAGTGGGTGCTGTCGAAAAGTTTGGAGCCGATCTAGGAAAGAAGCATTGGAGGGTAGTTCATTGGATTCTCAAGTATCTGAGAGGGACTAGTAGCAGGTTGACATGCTATGTAGGGTCTAGTTCTTTTTTACAAGGGTTTGTAGATGTAGATGCAGTAGGTTACTTGGATGACAGGAGGTTCACCATAGGTTTTATGGTGGTTGGTCTTCAAGGTTGAGCTTGAAGAGGGATACAAGCCAGGAAATAGATTAGATGGGGTATAGGTATAGGTACAGTGTAGCTATTTATCTCCAAGTGGGAGATTGTTAGGTTGTGGAGCTAAAAGCTTCACTAATGCAAATAGGGGAGGAGGTTCTTGAGTGTCACATTCATCAGCATCGGTCAGGCCAACCAACGTTGGTCAGGGGTAGATAGGAAGGCAATCGACATTGGCAGTATTAGGCTGATGTCGGTCATCTCCAGGTAGATAGAGACTGATGTTAGTCACCTATGCAGTTTTGAATTGCAAGTTCAATAGATAGTTTGTTAACAAACCAGTTGTTTACATGAAGAAGGCTAATTTTAGTCTTGAGCTACAGATCTAATTATTGTAATTGGATGTCTAATTATTGTTTGCATGAGATCTATATAATAGACTCATGGGATGTATTGTAATTTGTGCTAGAGAGTAAGAGAGCAAATATTAGCTCCTTCAGAGTGAAGAGAGCAAGGTGTGTTCCTCCTAGTGCCACAGTGCCAAGTGTGGGTACTAGTTTGGAGAATCAGAATGATTCTTCATGTATGTAGGATCTTGGTCAGTAGGTGTGCAAGGCCACGTTTGGAGATTTGCATGGTAAGTAAGATCATTGATCTGTAGGTGTATGTGTGTGCAAGTTCTAGGTTTGTAGGTGTGTAGAACCAGGTTGATCTGTAGGTGGCAGTAGGATCAAGGTGATAGCAACACAACAGGGAGCAAGATCAGGTGGGATCTACTTGGAGTACGGTGTGTACTCAATTATAGAGCAAAGAGGAAGGCAAGGTAGTTCCTTCCAAAGTAAGTTCATTTGAGTTATAGGTTGTTGCAAGTTCCTGGGAGATCTACTTGGAGTGTGTTGTGTAATCAGTTGAGTATGTGGGTATACTCGGTGTATTGGAAGTAGTGGATATTGACTGGTTGGAGATGAACACCAAATCTGTGTTTGAGTTGTGTGTTGGGACCGTAATTGAGAGAGTGAGCTCTTAAAGGTGAATTATTGAACACCTGGTGTGGGAAGCCTATAAGGTGGAAGAGTGTGGCGTCTCTTTGTTATAATTCTTTTCTGGAAGAGTATTAATACAATTGGGTATTGCCTCTCATATTCTGTGTTATTTCTAAATTCTAGTTACTTGTTACTTTTGGTTATTTCCGCATGTTTAGTTGCTTGGTAATCAATGGTGCTTCAGTGGGGTCCTAACAACATACACAAGTTTGAAATAATAAAAGAGAATCCTAATAGTTCTATTTTCTATGTTATAAGCTATGTCATTATTGTACTTTATTATAATAATCCATGATTCACACACAAGCCAACACATAGGGGATAAATACATAAGTTTAAATCCCTCTTTGAAGTAATATCTATGTAGGTATCACTCATTAACAAAGGGATCTTTTGGACAACTCAAAACTATCCCTACTAATCCATTTTTACCATAGCCACTATGAAGAGTACGATCTAGGGTTTCGATATTTGACAAGGAGTGATAGTCTATGACCCAGATCTAAATGAACCACAACAAAGGTGATGTAAAAAAAAGAATCATCTAGGTGGTTTCATCCTATTCTAAAAAAATTTCTCTAAGGATACCTACATCTAATCTAGACACTAGTATGGATGTAACTATCAAAGGTTGATGTAAGTGTCCAAGACAATAGAATCACTAAATCCAAAAGTTGGTGAATATTATAGAATACTCTTTCAATCTGCTTCTTATTTTTTATAGATCTAGATCTGTATTAGCATCAGAATCATATAAGTATCATATTTATTTTTCACTTCTATAACTAACATAGTTATACTTTCCATTTTTAGCACATCTCAACATAATTTATTTAATATATGTTCTATTTATTTTTTGAAATTAATTGGCATGCTATATATCTATTTATCACCCTTGGGTTTATTAATTTCTATATTCTTAATCCTAAATCACCCACATATATTTTTATTGGGTTAAACATTTGGTGAACTTGATATTTGATCTCTAAACCCTATCCACCTTAGGTTTTCTTTTTTTTTATTGAAATTTTAATTTATAATTTTTAAAAGATAAATTTTAAAATTTACAAAGAATAAGATTTCCTTTATTTATCAATATGTGCACTATGGATACATATATCACCCATTTTGAGGTCCAATTTATAGTTATTATGGTAGTTTTTTATGTAAATTACTTGGTAAAAACTATTAGTGAAAGAAATAAGATATAAAATATGCCGTCTAAACCTAAACTCATGAAAAATGGCTTTATTAATAAATCAAGTGGCATGTATCCTAATATTTCAATCTTTAAACTTTTAAATCACTCTACTACTTATAAATATATCATATATGAGTCATTACATGGTATGCAAGTACTAAGTTGTATAACATTTTTTGATTTCCTAGATATTACACAAAATCTAACATGCAATGTAAACTTTATTACCTCTAGTTTTAAAGAGGTCTCCTTAAAGAATATAATTTATCAAAACTATCCTTCAGTAACACATTTTTCTTCTCAAAATCAAAAAACCCAACATGAGCATATGCCAAAAATCTTATATACATAATGAAAACATCAATATAATAGGACTATTAGAAAGGTTACATGATTGACCAATTTACAAGGAAATTTTTATGAGATCATTACATACAAAAACATTGCCATAGAATGCCAAATCACCACATGTCACCTTAAAGTTATACTTCATTAAATGGATTGGGCATAATATATCCTTTAAAAAGGATGATTTACCACCTCAACATCTTATAGATTGTTTTTTTTCCACTCTAAATCCAACTATGTGTTTGTAATGAAATAGTAAAATGAGTTCTTGTGGATAATGGTTTAGGGATCAACATTTGTAACATAGATTTTCTTTCCTTAATTGGAATTGGACCTTTATATTTGAAACCATCTATTATGAATTTCAAGGGATTTGATAATATTTCATGACAAATATTGGGATAAATAACATTAAATATTATTAAGGGTCCCCATACACTACCTACTTTATGGAAAGTTATTTCAAATGATGTAAACTATAATATATTGTTGGGACAACCTTGAATACATGAAATGTATGCGGTTCCATATACTTTATAGGTCTGATTAAAATTCAACAATCAGGGATTCATTTACACATATCCAATGGATACTAATCCTTTCAAACATTATGTAATGGCCCTACAAGTAAATCATCATATTCCACAATCCTTTAAAACTGATGTTAATCTATGATATTTGGAAAAATATGGATATAAGGGACAAGGGTTGTGAAAACATGAATGTGTATAGTTCATTCAATATCTCATACAAATAACATAATATCAGCTAATACACTATTATAAATACCTAAAAATATCATCTTATCCAATGCACCATAGAGATAATTTGCACATTTACATGAGTCTCCCTTCATTATTCCTTTGGCTGGTATAATGTCATCTCAAATCTCTCCCTCATCTTATAGAAGATGATATGAGTATATCTCTACCCAAAGGATATGATGCGAATGCTTTTTTTTATTATCACCAGGGACTAGGACATTATAAAAACAAATGTTTTACTTTGAATCATAGGATCCAAGACCTTATCAATGACCAAAATATTAAATTTGATGATCTTGAAAATGAATTAGGTATGTAGCCTGGTGATCACCTTAACTAGAAAATATTTAAAATTTCCTTTTACAATTATTAAAAAAAGGATTTATAACTACAAATGACATATAATTCACCATAAGGGATTTAATGTAAATAAATCAAATGGAATCTAGGCCAAGAAGATTTTAAAAACACTATATTCATAGGTGGTTCTTATTATCAGAATAACCATATTTCTCTTACATAAATAAAAATTACTTGCAATATAAGATTGTTTCAAAAGGTTGGATTTGATCTACAAGGCTTACAAAGATTGGTTAGTTGGAAAAAATCCTTAGGGCACATAACACTTCAAAATACTTATGGTATGAAACTAATTAAAATAAGAGTTTAGGTTATGCCTACCATGTCTCCATATGAATTTACATTGGTAACTCTTTGGTTATATCAAATGGATGTTGAAATTGATCCAAATCAGTAGGGTATTTCTTTTTCTCATAAAGTCAAATTAATACATATTCAAAATGATAGCATCAAATCTTTTAATACACATGTAAAATATAAGGAAGAACATGATATGTATAGTTCAACTTATAAAATCATGATCTTGTCAATTAATATTATCCAACATAAGGTTTTTAGCTATTTTAATATTCCAAAAATACCAAAATAATTTTAAAAATATTTTTGGCATCTACGTATTCTATTGGATCCTTGGCATACATATGTTAGTTCTATGTTGATGGATATAATATTAATTAATTATACATACATGTGTTTAAATAACTATTTTAGTGTGATATAGGCATATAAAGATACATTATTTACACATTTATGCATGTTGGGCTTCCCTCTTCTCACATTTCCAAGACATTGGGGGCATCCACCTCTATGATCACAATACTTACAGGTTATATCATTATATGTTCACTTTATATTATCATGTTTTAAACTCATATATGTACTTACACATGCCTTTATCCATGCTTATATATTTCATAGTGTACTTTATATGATATGTACTTGACATTTTTGCTAGCATATTTGATCCATGAGCTACTACAATATGTTTATGCATGTTTCTTGTGTTTTCCCTTATGAACTTCCATGATTGTCTTTCCTTTATATTGTTTTTTTGTTTATAATTTGAATATGATCCATTATATATGGCCCATATACCTTTGTTGTTTCTCTAAAATTTTAATATGTCATTCTTACTTTTATGGACATTTTACTAAGTCATGTCTATTGAATTATGAGGCATTTGAACATGCCATTTGTTTGCAGTCTCCTTGGACCACTAAATTTTGACTTGATTTTGAGTGTTCTTATATGTGTGTTTGATTTACTTATTCATATTATAATGTTACACTCTATATGTTATGATGATATTTATCTTGCATATTTGTCCTTGATGTGATCACATTATAAGCTCTTTAATGATAAATTTACATATGCATATTCTCCCATATGCTACATGGTACATTCATAGTTTACATGGTTATATTATCCTTCTAAGGTGAGGTAACTATAGACTTATATTATTCCCTCACCTTAATGGGGGGAGTATCAGTGGGGGAATGTCTTAGAGACATGGCTTCCACACATTCATAATTTTATTCATACAATGGGGGTAAGTTTTGGAAACAAGTTACTCACACTTATTTAATATTCAACATACCCAAATTACAATGGGAAAATATTTTAGAAACATGTTATCCACATTGGAACTTATATCAATTTTCATATTTCTCCATATATAGTGGGGGGCATGTTTTGGAAGCATGTTTTCCACATTTACATAGTTTTTGAATTGACCAAAACATACATTTATGTGATTTAGATACACATTTATGGAAAAATTATATACATGGGTACCATTTTTATACATAATTTTAAAATGAGACATATATAAGGTTCATATGTTATGCAATTTGCACCTAATACTAGAAAATAAAATCAATTTTAGATTTAGAATACATTAGGGACTTTCACCACCCACCAAGTCAAAATTTTATGAACTATATTGAGACAATTCACTATAGTAGTTGGCTCACATTTTGCCATGGTTGAGATGATTAAATCAATAAAAAATGAAAAGTTTTTAGGTTAGAATTGATTGTATCATCAAGTCTTTTCAATTTGAAAGTGTGAGTTGACTTGGCTCACTCACACTCACTAGGTTATAAGTATGTTTGGGTTACACAATTGAGCTAATCTCAACTACTTGGTGGTAATTCATAGTTTGATCTAAGGTTGGGTTCATGAGACTTCCTATCTCTCTGTATCCTTAGATATATGAAATTTCATAGTTATATATTTTTAATAATCTCAATTTTAGTGATTCATAATGATGTATCTTTCAAATCAAATTACCAATAGGCTAGGTAGTTACTTAGATAAATAAGTATACTCTTAAACCTCATTCTTTATAATTCAATAATTTGAATAATTTCAATTTTAGATTATATTCATTGATTATATACTATAAAATGTTCTTGGTTTTAGTTTAGTCACCAATAAATCACTCAAGTAAAGACATGATGTGTTATACATAACCAGGTATATATTTCTTTTCCTT
>JARHVA010005721.1:112500-142500 GCA_037957365.1 Torreya grandis
TAAGAACTAAAATAGAGACATTTTAATGCCCATTTTTGTGTAATTCGGTATGCCCATAATGCATCATACATAATTTTTTGTGAATTTATTTGTTTTTCATCCATCACTTGATCTACAAGTATTTTAAAAACATATTACCTAATTCCCCTTCACTAGGATTTCAAATTATTTCTCTAAAAATATTTTTAAAACATTAACAAGGTCCCTTATTATAATTATAATCTATAAAAATAGTAGGATGATTAAGGGGGATTGAGATGTAACCTGATAAGTGACTCAAAAGGGAAAATATGATACAAGTAAGAGGAAGAGTTAAAAAGTGTAGGAAATACCATTGAGAATCCCTTGGAGATTATATAATTTTAAGTTGAATAGGTTTTAGAAGGTTTACACCTTAAAATTGAGGGAGACATAATTTTAATTTTTTAAAATGAGAAGGCCAATGGTAAGCATAAGTTGAATGCTAAATTTGAAAGTCTGGAAAATAACCTTAAAAATTAGATAAAAATCAAAGAGCTCAAGGAGGAATTAGGTATTCAAAAGGCCTTACTAAAATGTCTTATGAGGGAACATTAATCTTGAAAATATCAAGTTACAATTTTAAAGTAAGAAAAAAAAACTTTTGTGGTAAGAAAAATCATATTGAAATAGGGATTCAAATGAAGAGACTCAGAGATCAAGTGTGAATTATGGAGCATCATATTGAAGAGTTAAAATAAAATTTAAATTTATTTGTTGGTGTTAGTAAAACTAATATGAATAATAAAAATTTTAGTATGGAGACTCTTATGCATTTGATTTGGGGTAGGGTGAATTAGGAGGAGTCTAGTATGAAAAAGAAGGATAAAGACATTGTGATTTCTAAGGAAATTATTCAACATCCCCAACTGTTTCAACATATGGACAAGGACCTGAAAAGATTGATTTACAACTGGGAACAGGTATTTGGTGACCATAAATACTTAGGATTCCTTGTTTTTTCATTATTTTCTTGTTGTTTTTATGTTGTTTTTCTATTTTGATGTTTTTATAATGTATCATTTTATCCCTCATAGCAGAACTTATTATTTATCTTGGATTTCTAAGCCTTTTCTACTTGTTCCTTTTATAGATTCGAGTCCCTAGCTAAAAAAACTCATCTTTACCATTAATAAAAATAAATATATATCCAAGTTTTATATTTTATTATTATATATTTTTTCATATTATGTTTACTTTCATTATAAACAATGAAAAAATAATTTCATTCAATTTTTCAATTAAATTAGTTGTCAAAAATTGGTTTCCTTATTTAGAATAAAAATCATCTAGAACATTCATAAAAACATTACTAATTTTTGTTTCATTTAAATAATGGAAATAATAAATATCTGTGTGACAAGCTAGTTTCAATGAAATATGTAATATCTTTGTATATCATTTGTTGATTTTTAGATTTATTTTCCACCCTTGACTCTTATGTATCTACAAATTTAGTTTTATAGGAAAACAATATTAATAAATTGATTCCTTTTGTATACACCTAAATTTAATTTAGTGTCAAAATTTACCTAAATCATATTAATAATTCTTCTTAAATTAATAAATCACATTTCCTCCCAAATTCAAATAACTGAATAAAGTTAAATTAATCGATTATGAACACTTAAATCCTTATTTTAAATAATAAAATTTGGATTTTACACCTTATAAAAACATCTAACACCTTTTTCTCTCTCATTACAACCAAACACAACTTTATTAACCTATTATGGCTCATCCCTTTAGTTGTCAATAAAATTGACTTAGTCTTGTTGAGTCAGCAAACCAACCCTATGCTTCTCTCAACCTTTTTGAAATGGTATTCATCCTCATGCATGAGGACTCATTAGTCATCATTGAAAATTTGGATCATTTAGAAAGCCCAAATAATCCTTGACCATTTGATCCTTCTCTAAATGTCTATAAATATACTTGCCAACCTTCATTTTCAAGGGTGCTAAAAATTGATCACAATATGGAAATCAAAATTTTATACATAAGTGAATAAAAATGAATTGAGGTGAATTGAGGTGAATCAAAGACTTTTTTTCACCAAAACATTATCTATTCTAATTTTCATTAGAAGAGTGAGCACCATATTTCAAAGAGCAAATTGAATGTATATCACAATGGATAAATATTGTAGATTCAAAGAATAAAGTTTGTAATTTTATTTATTTATTTTTAATTAATTAATTAATTTATTTATTTTTATTTTTATTTATATATATATATATATATATATATATTTTGTGTTTTTTCTCTATAATAGATTTTAATTTAGCTTAGATAAGATTAGTTTATTTTCTTTGCACTTCTAAATGTAGTTCAAACATTTCTCACATGCTTGGTGGGACCTTCCCTCATAATTTTCATCTTTTCATCATCATTTTTGAATTTTGATAGCATGTATTCATTTGATTTTTGTTGTTTATATCTACCTATGCAATTAATTTTGTCTTTTTAAGAACTAATATGAGCTATAGGTTTTTATCATGAATTTTCTATTTGTTTGTGTGTTCTCCACTGTGTAAGAATGAATCTGAAAAACAAAAATAGCAAAATTATAGACCTCAACAATGAATTTGTTCATCTTCACAATGAAATTGTTACGTTTCTTATTTTTCTATGTTTTTTATTTTGTCTACACAATTAATAGTGATTTCATTAGGAAATAATGATTTCATGACCCTCAATATCAATTTCATCATTTACAACAATGAATCTGGCAAACATAGTAGTGAAATTATCTTTTTCCATAGAAAAATCATCATTTTTTAAGTGAAATCATCATTATCAACAATGAATTCATATTTATTGGTAGGAAGATTATTTTTTTGGTAGTGAAATCATTATATAATCACATGTTTATTTATTTTCTACTTTTAGCATTCTATCTTTTTTTGTATATTAACTTTATTAAAATTTCCCTTTTCCTATCTATTTGCATAATTATGATTTCATAACAGATGGGTATTTTCTTGCTTTGTTTTCATGGTTTTCAATTGTTTTATTACAGGTTACCTTAATGCAAGCCTAAGAAAACATTAAAATAACTTGTTTTTAGAACATTTACCAAAGAGAATCAATAAAAGGATAATAAAAAAAGCCAATTTTTTTACTAATGATCTAAATTTTTCTTTCAAAGTTTCATTTTTAGTAATTACATCACATTTAGTTTCATTATTTTGTTTTTGATTATGGAAATGGTGTATTCTCTTTCCTTGGCATCACATTGGTGATGATACTAAAAAATTAGAAACATTTTCATATTTGTCTATGTTACCCAAGTAGTGTCCATGCATGTTCTTTCCTTGGTGTTACATTGATAATGATACTAAAAAATTAGAAATGGAAACTTACTTTTTATTTTTATTTTTATGAGCTCTATTGACCATGGATTTTTCCACCATGTAGTAGGATAAATACTATTTACTAGTGGGGTTTGAGATGCAACTATTTAAATTTTATAAGTGGTTCTGTGTTTTAAACACACCATGACATGAGGTGATTTCATGCTATAATATCTAGGGTTTTAATAGATACCTTGAAATATATCACTAATTGTCAACACAATGAGATCCATATGGCTATTTTGGGAACTTTGGAACAAGACCTAACAATGTGCATCTGATTTATATAAATTTTTAATGGTTTTTCTCCCTTAGATAAGCTTGTTCAAACCTTAAGACTTGGATAACCTATTTTTATGTTTGACTTTGGTGCATAAATTAGTGATTAGAGTTGAGAATCAACTTTCCACACACCCTCTAAAATAGAATTAGTGGAGTATGGGAATGGAAAGATCCTCCATGGTTAGTGCCTTGAAATATTAGTTCATAGTTGAGAGTGTAGATGAGTAGTGACAATAGGACCAATAGATTTTCATGAATCTCATCCTAGATTTCAATTTTTATGTGAAATTCTTGACTATTTATAATATAATTTTGTTTATTATTTCCTTGTGTTTACCATGTGATGAAAATAATTGTTTGAAAAATAGTTTTTTTAAGTTCAAAATTACATCTTGAAATCATGTTTTCATATCAGAAAACTTAAAATCAATGGTTTAGTAATTCAAAAATTTTAGTCAACATTTTGGTTCATATTATTATTTTAGAACATACTTTTTATTTGAGTTATTTTTCCTTTTCTTATTCATGCCTATTACTTATAAAATGGCCATGTTAAATCCTCCCAATGCAAGGGAAGATCATTTTGGCAATGATCCCTTTCAATTCCCTAGTCAAGATCATCATGTAGATATACATGAAATCACTAAGCATGAATGATATGAAGGAGAAGATTACCAAAATGAAGGTATCCCCAAAGTTTTCCAACCTCCACCTTCCATTGATGATTATATCATTTCCAATAAAAATGAATTATTACTTTGAGTTTTAGGATTTGGAATAAAGTTTCCATATGATTTTGATGTACATAATTTCAAATATCTCATTCCAAAAAAATAACCTTGATCATATAATACCAATAAAAAAATCTCACAAGGATCTTTATATGGTATAAATTCTCTCATTCCTTCCTCACAATCTCATACCCAAGTCTCTCAAGAAAAAGGGAAAACTATTTCATGTGAGGAGTCATCCCAAACTAGTCATGCTTTTTCCATGGAAATTCATGTAACTCAAGGAAACCAAGAGATTATGAAATTTAAATATCATCAAATAAATAATCCCTTTGGTAATCCCAACATGAATGTAATTATGAATTTACCTTCACAACCCCATCCAAAAAATTTGAGTTTAAATATATCTTCAAACTCATCAATCATGTAACCCAATAAAAAAACATGAATCCTACTTCAAATTTACCCATCATACAACAAAATAATCCAAAATTGAATATGGGTCTCCCATCTAGTTCAAGTTTAATCAATCAAAATTTGATTATACCAAATTTGAGTATGCACCCAAATTTACAAGGTTATAATCAAATAAATATAAGTGTGAATATTTGTTCAAACTAATTAATCAATCCCAATTAATTTTTTCAAAACTCACCAATCATATCCAATCAAAATAAAATATTAAACACTTATTATATCTTTCATAATATATCACAAAATCTTATTTTGAATAATGATGCATGCACATTTAACAATCTAGATGTAAATCATAGTGTACCAAATCAATTGTTACTTCGATCAATTCTATCCAATCAAAATCCCAATCCAACTCCAAATTAATCTATCTCCAATCCAAATCTTTCATTTAATTCTACCCCAAATCCCAAAACTAACTCAAACAAACATGAAATACAATACAATGATAACTTTAAATTCAACAATCCTAACACAAATTCTAGTTTAAAATTTAACCAAAACTAAAATAACCCAATCCAAAATCAAAACCAAACTAATTCAATCCTAGGTTTTAATCAATTTAATTTGAACTCCAACATGTTTCCTCAACAAAATAATCCAAGTATCTTTAACCAAATAAGCTTTATTCCAAACACTAATTCTAATCCTACTAACTTCAACACTAACACTTCAAACAATACAAAATTCAACCCAAATCTAAATCAAACAAGCTTAAATTTTACAAAAAACCCCAATATTACTTTTAATCTAAACCCAAATCAAACCAATTTTGGTTTTATCCCAAATACAAATAATTTTTTATTGGTACCAATACAAATCAAAACCTTGGTTACAACCCCAATACCTTTTCCCATCTTTAAAACATTAACTTTAACAATAAAACTCCCAATAATTTTAATCAAAACATTCCCCAATACACAAATCAATTGAAAAATCAACCACCTAATCCATTAAGTCAAATGGACCAACTATGCCCTTTTCTCATGGAAGAATTACAAAATATAAAGGATACAGTTCAAGGCTTACAAGATGGATAGTATAATCCACAAAAAAAAATTAAGTTCAAGGAAAACTTTTCATATCCATATGATGTGAGATAACTACACCATTCCATAAATATTTTGAACTCCCAAAATTTGATAAGTACAAAGGTAAATGAGATCCTAGGGAACATCTAACTAGCTTATATCACTCATGTGTACACATTTCTTATAGTAAAAAATTCATGTTGCATTTATTTGTATGAAGTATCAGGAGTCAAACCCTTGAATGGTTTTCATGACACCCAAAAGGATCTATCTTCACTTTTTAAAGACTTATCTAAAAAAATTGTCCATCGCATCTCTTAAAATATTTAAAAATACTTGACCACTCTAGATTTGCACACCACCAAACCATAAAACAATGAAACCTTTTCATCTTTCCTTCAAATATGGTGAGTAATGGAAAACCACTTTACATGGTCATTTCTATAAATAGATTTAGTGTACATTTTCATTAATAAATTAAACTAATATTTGGGACATCACTTTTTACTTTTTTTCCCAAGATATTTTTATGATATTATTGAAAAGGGAATTCAAGTAGAATGAACTTTGATCAATAGAGGTGTAATCAAGATATGTAAACCAGATATTTAAAATTCCTCAAAACTAATAGACAAGCCAAAATTATTTTTCAAAAATAAAAATATTGTCAAAGATGGTGTAACTGATGTAAAATAGATTCACAACCCATAAACATAAACACACAACCAATCAACTCACAACATTATGATTCCTAGTGGGCAACTAAAACAAGGGAGACCTAAAGGTGAGTTCAATCAATTGGGTGTCACGACAATGTTTTCTAAAAGTTAGCTCATTATAACATGACTGTATGGCCAAACACAAAAACCATTGAAGAAAATGTTCCCAAATTTGATTGGTACAAAGAGGACTAATATTGTGAATACCATCAAATTAAAGGCCATTCAAAAAATTGATGTATGCACCTAAAACATTATGTTTAATATATTATTGATAAACATGACATAGTAGTTAAAAAAACATCAAATAAATAATCTAAAAATTATAAATTATGGATATACCAAGATCCATTCCCTAATGATGAGTAATGTAAAGGTAAGCAAAAATTAGAGCAACTAGAATCAAGTAATTTTATTCAAGATAGGCATCCATTTAATTCCATAATCAATATAATTGATATGATACATAGACATGTTGACATTATAAATTTTCCAAAATATGAATTCTCCATCACCATAAGACACACAAACGTTACCCTACCTAGTGCACCTCCTTCTAATGGTGAACATAAATATAACACTATAGATCATCTTTAAAAAACACCAACCAATATCTCAATTTTAGACCTTCTTAAGACTTACCCTATGTATAAATATATTTTTTATAAATTTCTATAAGAGTATAATGTCACCCAAAACATTAATCCTATAAATTTCTAAATGTTCATAGGTTCTTAGAAAACAAATAATCAAGTAAAATTTGACCATTCATATGTTTCTCCTTTAGGTTTAGAGCATAACTTCCCATTGTATATAGAGGTTACTATTTATAGATATAATGTAAAAAGGGTTTTTATAGAGAATGGTTCATCCTTTAATCTATGTACACTAAGACTCATAAATCATCGTGAGTATCCCACAACAACATTAGAAGAAAATATCATAACCATAAAATCGTATGATAATAATGGGAATCAATCTATAATCACAATCCATCTTCCTTTGATGGTAGGGTCTAATATTAAATAAACCCTTATTCATGTTATTTATCTTGATTTACCATATAATATACTCTTTATATGTCCATGGATTCATTCCATGAACACTATCTTATGTACTCTTCACCAATGTTTGAAATTTTCCCATGCAGGAATGAATGTAAATATTCAAGATGCTCCTCATCAACTCTAATATTACAAGCTATTTATAGGAAAATATCAAAAATTTAACTATCTACCAGTCAGAGATGATAATTTTACCCCTATTGAGGATTATCCTTCACTTAAAAAGTATGTCAATCCTGAAAGTCTATTTCAAACACTACTCCCCCCCTTGGTGGTTAGAATAATACTCAAACTCCTTTTATATCCATTGAAAAATCATTAACCAATGAAACATCTAACTCACCATCAGAATAAGTTTTGAATACATTACCTAAGCAAGCTTCAAATCAACCATCCTTTAAGAAAGCTTCCAATAATCCTTCTATTGGGTAAACCTCCAATCCACCATCCTCTAACCAAGAATCTTCATCCATTTCTTCCCATTTTAAAATTATTGATCAAGGCATGAATGAGTAAATCATAATACACACCAATCTAAATGAATATGGTGGACTAAAACATATAAAGGATAAAATAATGGTTAAGCAGCTTGGTTAGACAAAATTTATTAAGGGAGGCCTTATTTTTTATGATCATATTGATGATTCAAATTCCTCTAAAATTTATTATGATGAATTCACTACTTGATTTTCCATTAATAGATATCTTGTTTCAAAATCCATCATGTGAAAAATAATGAACTACAAAGACAAAGGTCTTGGTATCAATTAACAAGGTGAAAATAAATCTATAAAATTAAAAGCTAATGAAGGGAAGCATGGTATAAGATTTAACCCACTTAATGTGCAAATTAAAATGTCCTAAAGTGACTCATTTAGTGATTGAAAAGATGATTCTTTGGATAGTGAGGTGGGTTTTATTATTATCTATTTTGAAGATTTAATCCTTACCAACCTCTTCCATGAAAACATCATCCTAAAACTTGATATTTCATATCCTTCTCTCATCCAATGGGACAAATTATCCTCAAAATCAACTAAAATATTTTCAAAATGATGAAGCTATATCCTAATTTTTGAAAAGAAGAGATAAAATTATAGTAGGTGACCATAAGAAAGGTTTTCTAATAAAACTATTAGATTCAACATACTTTTGGGGAATAAAAATTATATCACTCTATAATTTCTACCTCAACATCAAAATAAGAAGAATATGAGGAAGATTTACATCTTCCTGCACCACCCCTATATTGTAAAGATGAATAAATTCTACTTGTTAAACAAACCATTCCTATAAAATTGGCACTAAAGATTATTAAAGAATTTTAAAACTTGTTATATCACTGAATCAATAAAAAAGGGATATATTTACATTGCTACTTTATGAGTTCTCTAGTGTATTCACATAGTCTTATGTAGATATTCTAGGATTAGATCTAAAATTAGTATTTCACCACCTTGTGGTGAATCTAGATGTAAAACCATTAAAATAGAAACTTTGAAATATGCATCTAAATATTGTGATATAGGTAAAGGAAGAGTTAAGGAAATAGTTATGTGTCAGTTTTATATGTCCCATTGACTACTTAGACTAGATATCAAACATTGTGTTAATGTTGAATAAACATGAAGGGATCAGAGTATGCAAAGACTTACTCAATATAAATAAATGATGCCTAAAGTATTATTTTTCATTACCTAATATATATGATCATTGATTCAACTATATGCCATGAGTTTCTATATTTAATGGATGGTTTTTTAGGCTATGATCAAATAAAAATTATTGTAGAAGATAAACATAAAATAGCCTTTACAACTCCATCAGGTACATTCTATTCTTAGGTGATGCTTTTTTGATTAAAAAATCTTGGGGCTACATGTCAAAGTGTAATGACAATTATTTTTCATGACATGCTTAATGATATTATGGTAGACTATGTAGATGATATTATATCTAATTATGAATCTATGATAGATCATCCTCAAGTTTTGCATCATATTTTTGATCATAGGAGAGAAGACAACATCAAGTTAAATCCAAAGAAATGTATGTTTAGTGTAGCATTAAAAAAAGTTATTAGGATTCATTATTTTACAATGTGGCATTGAATTTTATCCTTCAATGTTTCAGCTATTATGGATATGCTTCCACCTAAATTTTTTAAAAAACTTAGAAGTCTAAAAGGTAAAATATAAGCAATTAGAAGATTGATATCTTAGCTTACAGATAGTTGTCACCCATTCACATTTTTGCAAAAAGGGTATTATTTTTACATGGACTAAAAATTATAAGAAGGTATTTAACAATATCAATCAATCTCTTTCAAATCCACTAGTGTTGATTCCATCTGTTGTAGGTAAACCTTTTTTATTATACATCTCATCTACTTAATATGCCCTTGGAGCATTGCTATCACAACATGATGATAATGGGAAAAATGAGAAGTCTATTACTTGAGTAGAACATTGATATCATATGATCTAAATTACTCTCATATTGAAAAATATTGTCTTACAATTATTTTTGCTTCCCAAAAAATATGACATTACATGATTAACAATCAAACAAAAATCATTGCCAAAATTGACCCTCTTAAATATCTCCTATGTAAAACCATTCTAATAGGTAGGATGGCTAAGTGCATTGTGCTTCTTAGTGAGTTTTATTTAGAGAATGTTAACCAAAAAATAATCAAAGGAAAAGTTATAGTAGATGTGTTGGCAGAATCACCACTCAATAGTAAATCACCTATTTTTGTAGAATTCCCAAATGATATGATCATATCTATAGATTAATCCCTATTATGGTAGCTTTTATTTGATGGTTCCTTTATAAATCATGGCTTAGAGGTAGGCATATTGTTGGTAACATCTGATGTGGATTATATTCTTATAAAATTATAGTTTGAATTCCCTTATACAAATAACATAAAAAAATATGAAGGTCTCATAACAGGGCTTAAGATGGTAATTCAGTGTCGAATCCAGCACATCCTTATTTTTGTAAATTCCAAGCTTATTATAAATCATGTAACTAATGAATTTCAAGATCAAGATGATAAAATAATTCCTTACAATAAAATGGGTGATATATTGATAACATCTTTTGAGTACATCCAATTAGAACACGTACCTATAATAATTAATTAGGAAATAAATTATATGGAAGCAATTAGATCCCTATTAGATTTGAGCACAAAATAAAACAAATTTTTGGATGAATACTTACAAATACTTACTTTAAATACACCTAATTCATGAATGGTTTGTGAGGTGGTTGGTCCTGCTTGTCCATCTTACTCCAATATCTATACATATCTTCATAATCATGTCATCACATTTAATTTAATATATAACCAATGAAAATACTTTATTGAATGCACATCCCAATATAAAATCCTTTGAAACACCCTATATCATTTAGGATATGATGGAACCCATCTATGTTTTTTATGTTATAAAGAGTCTACTTTGGCAATTAGAGATGTTCATGAAGGAATTTGTGGATTGCACTCAAGTGGTATGGTCCTTGGAAAAATTATTCTCTTAGTAGGTTATTATTGGCCAAAAATAAAATATGATGCATGTGTTTATGTCAAAAAGTGAATACCTTATCAAAATCATGGATATCTTATCCATAGTTCTTAATAATCTTTACAACCTATCACAACACCTTGTCCATCTTCCACATGCAAGTTAGACCTCATTAGGAAAATAAATCCTATCTCTTTTTATGGACATAATCATAGTATAAATGCAACTGAGTATTTTTCCAAGTGGGTAGAGGCAATTCCACTTAACTATGTAATTGGAAAGAAAATTTCCAAGTTTATCTTTAACTACATTATCTGCCACTTCGGTATTCCTTCCACTCTCATTTTTGACAATGGTAAATCCTTAAAAAATGAACATGTTAAGAATTTTTTCCAAACTTATCATATCAAACATTGATGGTCCACTCCTCACTATCCATAAGGCAATGGTCAAGATGGAGAAAAAAACAAAAATATTCTATGTATTCTTAAGAGAGTTATCAATGAAGTTGGTCATGACTAGCATACTCAACTATATCCTACCCTTTGGGCATACCACACTAGTATCCTCACACCCATGAGGGTAACCCCTTATTCCCTTGTTATGGTAGTGAGTCTTTCTTCCCATTCAGATTGATATTCCATATTTGTGAATATATTTACAATAAATAATTGATGAAGAATCATACTGAATGTCATGCCTAAGTGAACTCAAGCTCTTGGATGAGAAATGATTCAATGATTTAAACCATTTACAAGTTTACCATAATATCCTTTCCCTTAGCTATAATAAGAATATTAAATCTAAGGAATTTGTAATCAAAGATCGTGTTCTCAAGGAGAATCAATGCAACACCAATGCTGAAAGAGAGAACGGAAAATTTGAACCTACTTATTTAGGTCCATACATTTTTATTGCTAAATGTGGATTAGGAGATTACAAACTAGCCATAGAATATGGAGAGGAGATTTATGAACCTATGAACATCATGCACCTTAAAATATTCTATGCCTGAACATGATTCTATATGCTTTTATTAATCTATCCAAGTTCAAAAAAAATAAACAATATATACAAATCAAAAATACAAAAAAGAGAGAAAACTTTTTTTAAAAAATAAGCAAAAATGTGTACATATATCATCTAGTTGTGAAAACTGGTTTACTAGTTCTTTGGATAAGCACCGTGGTGAAAACTAGGCTTCTAAAACCATCCATAAACATTTGTCTATAATAACCCTATTTATTTGGAGGCATCACCTTTGAATTATCCATTGTATATTCCTAAGTTTATAAATTTATAAGTTGATAGTAATTTATTCTATAACATGCTAAAATTTAGGGTTATTATTCCTATATATAAACATGCATTCTTGCTCATGATTGTATAAAAATGTCTATTATAACCCTTATTTCAAAAAACAAATCCTAAAAATATCAATTTTAACACGTTTACCATTTTACATCTATCTTCCACATCATTCAGTCCTTCTTGGGTGGGTCAATTGTACATCTTTGTTATTAAAACATTCAAAACTTTTCATCTATCATCCACTTTATCATCACTTCCTATCTTGGGAGAACTACATCTAGCCTAATATCCCACATAGAATTTGGCTAAGGTGGATTATGTAGATAGTGCTTAGAGACATGGGGTCTCTAGGGTCATCTCAACCACCACCTTCCCCAACATACATTTCACCAAAGGTGGATTATATTATCTTTTATCTTTTCCCTATATTGTTCAATTCATAACATCACACTTGGCTCTAATTATCTAGTGTTTTTTTATTATATTTGTTTATAACTTTTCAATCTTTTTACACTCTTTGTTTTTTTTCATTATTATGATGTATTTTTTATATCTCTAACCATTCACTTGGTTATTAGTTTTATCCATTTCTTTATCCTTATCCATTAAATTGATTACTTTACTTCATTTTATCTCTAGCCATTCCAAAGGTTATTTTTTGTCTTTTATCAAGTGTGTTCACTTTTTGAGTTACTCTTTGTTTAGTTATCTATGTCATTCTTTATTCAAAATCTTGCAATTATCATTTTGTGTATGTTACAATCATTTATACTATATTTGTTTACATTGTCATTAATACAATCATTTAGATTACTTTTGGTTTCATGTCTTATTATTACTCATTTTTCTATGTATGTTTAATAAATATTATTCTATAAAATGCATATATAGGATGCTTATGATTATATCATGATGTACTTTTCTAAAGAACAATTTATTATTTATTTTGTTCAAATACTTAAATAATAAACATTCATCATGATTATTTAATATTATTAGTGTAAATATGTTTTATGCTATATTAAAAATTAGGTTGTTTAAAGATAAAAAAGTTGTTGGAAATCTAATTCAAAGAATGGAAACAAAAGATATACAATAATGTAACATTCAAAATCCATACACATCATCAACTCATACATAAGTCATAAATCCATAATAAATATGCTAAAAAATTTATAAAATGCTATCATACATTAAAATACATAAAAATATAATTAGTTTTATCATGGATCCATACATATGCCAAACATATATCAATCTGTGTAAACCAATAAACAACAAATCAATGTCCAATCTATAGTACAAAGTCTCATAAAATCATCATGCATATATATATATATATATATATATATATATATATATATATATATATATATATATATATATAATGTGTCTATACAAAAAGGTACATCTCAAAAAATGTATATATCAATGAACCTATCAAAATATCTCCTATATCTATGTCTCATCTATCCATTAGATAGAGTATCTAGTCTCAAGAATATCTCTCTACATCATGGTGTGCCTTATGGAGGATCCATCACATGCTTTACCTATCCCACCGACCTCTTTGAATCAACTAACTAAATAGATCTAGTAGATGTTGATTGTTTAATAGATTACTCTCTAAAGGATGGTGCCATCTAGTATCATGGTACAAACCCCCTCATATAAAATCATATAGTATGTGGCCTATTTTGTGGTCCACACCACCTTATCCAAATTATCTATCTACCCATTTCCATATAATAACATATTAGCCTATGTAAGCTTAGTCTGAGCTATATACCTCCCCTTCCTATAATTTTATGTGAGTGTTGTATAATTAGGAATCTAGGTCCCTACATCATGAGTAATCAATATTGTAGTCACAACATCCCCATCTATCCCATCTATAATACCATATATCCTATCCACCTCAAGATTTAGTCAGCTAATCTTAGTAGTTTAATAACCTCAACCATACACTACACATTATAACTAAGCCACCTCCTAGTATAATCCATCTATCTCTCTATATCAATCCTTAATCTCTTATTAGAGTCTATCAATCAATGCATATTCCTCCATATATTACGGAGCATGTGATGATCCATCCACATCCCTCTCTCTCTATTGGGGTGTCATGTTGTACCCTCATGGTAGTATCATGTGTTACATCATCATCCTTTCTCTCGACCTATACCAATGAGGTATCTGATCTAACCCTTTACTATGTATCAACATCAATGTCAACCCTTGACTCATGCAAAATCTCAATATCCTTCATGTCTATGATCTGCACATCATGTAGTTAGATAGCCTCCATAATATATCCTCTACCTCATACTAATGATTGTGATAATCCTCTATTTATTATCATATCCCTCTTGATCTAAGCTCCCAAATATGTACCTCATGATTATCTACTCAAACTAGCCACCAACCTCTACCTCCATGTCTGTGGTGGTGTATATGGCATAGTCAATCTCAATGGTCTCTATCATTCCCACCAATATACATTACCATCTACCACTCCCACATCAATGAAATCTCTCTTATAACTCTATATGACAATATATAACTATGTCTAACTGTGATCAACAATGGTTGGATCAATCATTATACCCACTATGGTCTCACCCTCATTAAACATGCAAAAACATGTGGTCCAATTGGTATATACTACCTCACACCAAACTATCTCATCACCTAATCTAGGTGATATCTTTATATAGTATACACATGCCTCCCAATGAATTAATAAGGGGTCATAATGTATTCCATGTGATGATGTAACAAGGGGTCATCATGTAGTCCATGTGATGATCTTCATGTGGCCACTAAAATACAATATCCTTGTAAGGTCTCCAAGTGATCTAATCATCACCTATCTCATCAATTGCCTTCCTATAAAAATCTAGATCTCCAAAGTGTGGTTTGATTGTCCCAATAATCAAATTTCATCCATATGCCAATGGATCATCATCAGTCTATGTGCTCATATGCCTAACTAGTCTCTCAATCATAATGTGCTCCCAACACCAAAATTATAGTAATGTCAATGGCCCAATATCCACCTAACCTATATATACAAAGTGATGTAAATCATGGTATAAGTGTGTTAACAAGAATGAACCCCATGTGAATATATCTCCCATATTCATCATGTATCCAATCACATCTAATAGACCAATGAGACATAGCCTCCTACTCTTATTTAGAAATACCATGCCATTGATAACAACCATGAGTAGGATAGTAAGAGAATCCATCTTTAAATAAATCTAATAGTAAACATCAATGTCACCTATAACAAGCACAATCAAACCATCACATAAAATATACTATAATGTAACATCTTATGGACCTCATCCCTAGTAAACACATCTACCTTATATTGGAATGCCTAAAATATGATACACATCCTCTAGTGTAATAGTCATCTTGTTCATCAACAAGTGAAATGTGCTCATCTCACTATGTCATCTCTCTACCAATGTTATCGATAGAGATATATCCACTCAAACCTTTGACATTCATGCAATATAGGATAGTCCACTCATATCTAATATGCCAAACTCATACTCAGTGAAGATCATCAATTACACCATCATTGTATATCTCCACTCTGATGTCACCAACATTAGTAATACCTCTTGTAAATCAAAAACATTAGCATTTAATTAATTTTATTTAGCATTACATTCATCATCAAAGTCATCATTTAAAATACTTCAAAAAAAAATCATTCACGCAAACATTTTTTATTTCATTCCATTTTATGATTCTTATTTCATTATTCATAACACAAACTCACTACTACATTTTTTTACCAAATCTCTCTTGATCTTGGCCAATTTACTTTGACCTCTTTTCATACAATCATTGCTAATCCAAGTGAAATAAATTCTATTCTCAATGATTTTGATACCAGGTTTAATGAATTTTATGCTACCAAAACAACAAAATTGCCATTTTTATCTAAAACAAAAATGCTAGCCTTTTTATGATTTTTCTACCATTTTTAACGAATTCACTATTTTCCCTAAGCAATTACTAATTTCAATGCCAAAATCATCCTTTTGACAATAGAGATTTTATTTTATTCAAATTTAAACCTTAATAAATTTTAATAAATTCACAAATTTTCAAAAATAAATTCACTTACCTGATGGTCGCTCCAATTAGGTCTTTGTAATCTCCTCACTCGCTCCACTTGGTTCTCATGGTATGGAATACATTCCATTTTTCCTTGTACATATTATAGAAAATCTCTCAAATCATAATTTTTAGATATTAACCTTGGAGATTAATTTGCAGAAATGATTTTATAATACCCATTTATTATACTTATATTATTTTATACTAACACATATTTCCCACCATCCCATAATTCAAATCATTCTTCATCCATTTTTTAAATTTATAGAAACATTAAATAAATTCCTTTTGCATTTGTTTTCAAAATCTTACAGTAATATCTCAACATAATATCAACACAATCATTTGTAAATTCAATATCTTTTTTATTTAATATTTAGATCTTTAGTTTATTATCGTTGGCATATATCATTCATATCAACACAATCATTTGAAAATTTAATATCTTTTTTTTTAATAAATTTTTAGATCTTTAATTTATTATTTTTGGCATTTATCATTCCCATAATCATCAATTTACCCCTACATCATTAAAAAAAATTAATCATGCAATCTCAGAATGGTTAAATCTATTCAAATCCATAATCTGGTTTCTATCAACTAGGGAAAACGTTTTTATGCAACCAACATCTTGCAAGTTTGAAATCAATTCTATAATAACCTGATTTAACATTCATCCACATCACTTTGTTCATCTCCTATTTTCATAAATTTTAAGCATTTGTACATTTTCTCACACAAACCCTCAAGGGGGCATCATCATAGTTATTTTCATTTCTTTGAGCTAAAAATTTTCCTTTTTAATCATCAACACTCTATTTATTCTACTATTCTTCAAAATAGTATTGTTTCACAACACTATTTCAAAGACAGGAAAATTTAGACACCTATATTTAATTTAGTGTATAAATACACCTAAATAATATTAATAATTCTTATTAAATCAATAAATCACATTTCCTCCCAAATTCAAAGAATTGAATAAAATCAAATTAATCAATTATGTACACTTTAATCCTTATTTTAATAATAAATATATATTTTACACCTCATAAAAACATCTCCCACCCTTTTCTCCCTCATTCTAACCAAATCCAAAAATTTCTCTACCTATTATGACTCATCCCCTGAGTTTTTAGGAAAATTGACTTAGTCTTGTCGAGTCAGCTAACTAACCCCATGCTTCTCTCAACCAATTTGAAATGGTCTTCATGCTCATGGGTGAGGACTCATTAGCCACCATTGATCATTTGGATCATTGAAAATTATAAATGATCCTCCACCATTGGATCCTTCTCCAAATATATATAAATAAACATGAAAACCTTCATTTTCAAGGATGCTAAAAATCAATCACAATTAAGGATTTTAGAATTTTATACACAAGCAAATTAGAGACTTCTTTTTGCACCAAAATGCTGCATAGTATCCTTTGCATTCAAAGAGTGAGCACCAAATTTCAAAGATAAAATTGAATGTATATCATAATGGATAAATATTGTACATTCAAACCATAAAGTTTATTATTATTATTTTTGTGTTTATTTCTCTGTTATTGGTTTGAATTTAGCTTACATAAACATAGTTTATTTTATTTGTACTTATAAATTTAGTTCACACACATCTTATACTTTATATTTTTCCTTCTTTAAAACATTATTTAATAAAAAAATTAAATCCTTAAAATGACATTACATGTAATATTTAAATTATGATACTATTGATTTATTTTTTTGTCAACTTTAAATATTTAATCATAAACATAATTATTTTCTCAAATTTTAGATTTATTTCAACTTATGATTATTTTATACATTCCAAAATTAATTTTTATGGAAAAATAACTATAATATATTGAATTTATTTTTAATACTACATATTCATTTTTAACACTCATAATATCCAACCTATGATAAATATTTTTTAATTCAATTTATTTCTCTCTTTATATTTTAACAATTAAGCTATCATCATATCATCCTTCAAAAACTAGTAATTATTAATGGATAGAGGCCTATAATATTATCTTGACATGTAAAATTGGCCAATATTATACACAAGACAAAAAAATTGTATTATTAATTTTTAATATTATTATATACTTTTGTATAATGGGCACATACCCATTCTAGATAAGATAAGAATATTATCAATTAATAATCCAAAATTCTTATCTTGTGTATAATATTTTTATTTGTGTAAAATGGGCATGTGCCCATCATTCACAAGATAATAAAATAATATAGACCTATTTTATATAGAATGACCACATGTTCATTATATACAAGATAATCTTAATGGATTTTAAGCATTGATGATTTGTTTATCTTGTGTAGAGTGGGCATATGCCAATTTTACACAAGATAAACACATTGTATTATTGGTAAGAGGCCTATAATTTTATATTTTTATTATATTGTGTTTAATTATTACTCCCATTATATAAAATATAAAAAAATAAGAAGGAATATGATTATACACTATAATAATATTGCCTTATTATGAAGAGTCACATTCTCATTCTATTCAAGATAAGAAAAGAATAAAAGCCTAGCATGTCCAAAATGGGCATAGGCCCATTATACAAAAGATAGGAAAATAATATGGGCATATCTTGTTTACATTGGAAATATGACCATTATACACAAGATAATAATATTAACTTGTAATAATTGATAGTAGTATTATCTTGTTTAGAATGAGGACATACCCATCCTATGTAAGATAGGAATATTATCTTCTTTCTTAGGGGTATATATTATTAATATCTTGTTTCTTATCTTGTGTATAATGGGTATGTGCCCATTATACAAAAGATAAGAAAATAATATAGGAATATCTTATGAATAATGAGTACATGCCCATTCTACACAAGGCAAGAATATAATCTTATCTTGTTTAAAATGGGTGCATACCCATTCTACACATGATAAGAGTATAGGCCTATAAATATTTATAATATTATTCTCTTATGTAAAATGGGAATATTTAATACCTTGTTTATTATCTTTTGTAGAATAGGCATGTTCACATTCTACACTAGATAGGAAAATAATATATGCATGTCTCATGTGGAATGTTAAATTCTCATTGTACATAAGATAATAATATAATAATATATTATTTACAATGGGTACATGCCTATTACACATAATATAAAAATATAAGCCTTTTAGCATTGATAATATTATTATCTTGTGTATAATAGATACATTCCAATTCTACAAAAGATAACACTATAGGCCTCATAAAAAGAAGCCAGCATTATTCTCTTGTGTATAATAAACATATTCCCTTCATATAAAAGATAATAATATAGGCTTCATATAAATAATATAATATTTTTATCTTGTGTATAAATGACCATGTGCCCATTATATACAATATAATAATATTATCAATTCTCATAAACCTATATTGTTATCTTGTATGATAAGAATATATACCTCATAAGAAGAAAATATTCTTATCTTATATAGAATGGGCATGTTCCCATCCTAAAAAAGATAATAATATTATAAATTATTAAATATATATGTTCTTATCTTATGTGTAATGAGAATGTTCCCAATCTAAACAAGATATACTTATTTCATATCTCTTATATAAAAGGCATGTACCCATTCTACACAATATAATAATATTGGCTTCTTACTAATATTCCTATATTTTTATCTTGTGTAAAATGGGAATTATATTCTTATCTTTAATATAATGGGCATGTGATAATTTTAAACTAGATAGGTTTATATTCTTATTTTGTGTATAATGGGCACATGCCCATTTTACACAAGAAAATAATATCCATTATGTACAAGATAAGAACATCATTTTTTAGCATTAGAAACAGTCTTATCTTGTGTATAATGGGTACATGCCTATACCATTCCAAATAATAATATTTTATTCTTTCTAAGATTAATATATTTTTAATATCATGTTTATTATCTTGTGTAGAATGCAAATTTTCCCATTCAATAAAAGATAGGAAAAGAGTATAGGTCTATCTTGTGTATAATAGGCACATTCCCATTATTTAGAAGATAATAATATAATTATATCTTGTTTAGAATGAGAACATGTGCATTCTACATTATAATAATAGAGACATCTAAGTTTTGATAATAGTATTCTCTTGTGTAGAATAGGCACATGTCCATTTTAAAAATATAAGAATATAGTCCTAGTACCAAGAAACCAGTATTTTTATCTTATGTAAATTGGCCATGTGCTCATTATATGTTATCAATACTTTATCTTGTGTAGAATGGGTGCATGACCATTACACAAATAATAACATAGGACATGAATAAATAATCCAATGTTATTCTCTTGTCTATAATGGGAATGTGCCAATTTTACATAGAAGAAGAATATAATCTTTTTATCTTGTGTAAAATGGTCATGTGCCCATTATACATAAGAGAAGTATATTATCAATAATTAGAGGCTTATATTACTAATTTAGGTAATATGGGTCGTTTCCCATTCTACATAAGATAATAATGTTGGAATTTGAGAATTTATATTATTATTATATTGTGTATATTATACACACATTTTCATTTCTAAATAAGATAATAATATTGTATTCCTATTAATATTGTGTAGAATGATAATTTTCCCATTATACTACATAAGATAAGAATATTTATGTCTTTCTCAAATGTCAATATTCTTAATTTTTGTGGAATTTATCATGACAATTATAAAAAATAAAATAATATAGTCCTCTAATCAAGAAGATAATATTATTAGTTGTGATGTTCCCATTATAATTAATATTCTTATCTTGTAGATATTAGACTGTTTGGTTTCTTTAAAAGTTGTTCGACTAGTACACCTCTAACATAGATATTCACCTACGTAACAAAATAGGGTTTCTTTAATCAAGTTTTAAAAATATAATAAGAGATAAAATGATAAAAAAAAAATTAAGGGAAATCCCCCAAAATGTCAATATAAATACAATAATGGTTTTATTCACAATTGTGTCATGAATAATTCTCCAATCAAGGCCCAATGTATAAATTAATGTGATTGTAGTCGATAATTACAATAATAAAAACTAAGGTTTCATGATCTACCTTGGAGGTTAATGTTCATGAAGGTAATGATATGCAAAATGAAATTACTTTGAAAGTTTTCTACTAAAACAAAAATAAATAGTTTTATGCTACTTTTATCCTTAAGGAATTTTTATTTATTCCTAACATATTCCCCTAAGGAGAAATGGTACAAATATAGTTTGACATTTAAATTTTGATATCATTATAGGATAATATATTTTTTAGGTTAACATTCCAAGACCTTACCATAAGGTGTTAATTTTAAATCTATTAACCTCTTAGTACTAGTCAAGTTGTACTTGGAGTATGAGGCCTTGGTTAAATTTTTTGTTGTCATAATTAAGATATCTAAATTATAAAAAAAATGGGGTCCACTTTTACAGTGTGATTTTTATTTGTGTATTTCAAATTAAACTTTCCATGGTTTTAAGCACATTTCATGATATTCAACACTATTTTAAGGTAACCTTTTGTTATGTCTTATAATGAGGAGAATATAAATTATTTAATGCATGATAGGGTCCTCAAGGGATGATATTAATTTTTAATAATCACCAATGTATTAATAATTTTTCATATTATAATTTTTAAAAATAGTTAGTTAAGACATATGTGATTCTTTACAATATCAATGGATTTTATTTATGAAACATAGTGGATTTCTTTGAGTACTAACTTCAACTTCAATTTTTCTCTAGATATTTTTTTTGAATATTTTTTTATCTTTAATTATGAAGTTTGGTGGTTGTATTTATTGAAGGGTTAAATTCTTAAATATTTTATTTATGAGTTATTTACTAAGATGATAGATAATGCCTTCGCTATTTGATCATATTGGTAATAAAATATTTTTTATTTTATCATAATATCAGTGATAGACCATAAAATAAAAAATACAATGTGAAAATAAACCATTTAAGCTATATGTGTTTTACTGATATTTTAGTATAAATATACACATTACAATACACTCTAAATTATGTCCAACTTTCCTAAATAGAAATCATGTCTTACACAAACCAGTATTGAATTTAGTGGATCTAACATAAGGTTAATTTAAGGTAATGACCCTTATTTTTTAAATAAAAATGGAATACATTAGAATATTATCTACTAATTATTTTATCAAAGATAATCATATTATATAAATTCAAAAATGTACCACAAAATCCTAAAACATACAAACATATAGTTCTTTGTATATTTATAATATTTCTAAAAAATATAGATCAAATTTATAAATGTATGTACCAATTGTTATTTAAGACTTAGATATGGTTGTAAATTAATTTATTAATTAAATCGGTAAGGAATTATTTTAATTTTATTCTAATTTTTGGCCAACTAACTTTATAACAAGAGTGTACATTATGTTTTGAGCTCATAATAATCTAGCTAAATGTCATATATATTTATCTTCATTATATATATTAGAAGATAAAATATTGATTATAGGTTATTTGCATCACATAATTATTCAAAAATTATAAAAATACTAATTACACAAACATTATATAAAAATCAAATGGAAAAAAATACCTACATATCTTGGTTTTAAAAACAAAACATAAAAATAACTTATCAAATATCAACTAAAAATTATATAATTCAGTGAATCCATTTCAATTTTTTAAGATATATTTAAATTATTTTAATATGTTATGTCATTTATAATATTTATGGTATCAAAAAATATTATTACAGAGGCCAATTACATAGCATACAAATATTATGGATATCCCAGGGTAGCTTACAACTTGTTTTAGCTTTTATGAAACAAAAACTACTTATACTCATTGATATTGTTAAATTATTGGATAAAGATTGAATATTGTAAAAAAAAATGAGATTATTACTTACATATAAATCTTGAATAATCAACATGCATATGGTAAAATGAAAAAAGAAACCACCTATGCCCGATGCCCCAAATGTATTATTTATTTGATTATTCAAGCAATAAAATTCATTCAATTTAAATCCATGCAGGATAAATATTTGTACCCAATAATTCATTACATTAGATATGTTACAAATCTTAACAACTTGATTTAGGTATTAAATTAAAATTTTATGTGTTCATTAGTTTCAAGATTTCATACTTTATGGATTTTTTAGGATTTTTCGTAATTAGTAGAACTTACCAAATTTATTTATTTGAAGATATAGATTTTATAAAAATGAGATGAATTAATGTTGAATTTTAATGTTTTAAATTTTTTATATTTCTCACTTTCAAAGGACTTTTGAAGGTTTTTAAACTTTTAGCTATTAAAAAAAATAAACAATGTTCTCTAAAAACTTGAAAAGTGTCGATCTATCAAATATTATATAGTGAAGCATATGACTTTTTTAATTATTAATTAAAGTAAATTATTTAAGTATTTACATTTTTTCCACCTGTAATTTAAAAAAAAATTCTTTCTAAAATTTTCATTTGATCACATCATGTTGAATCACATGCTTTTGGATTCACAATCAAATTTATGTCAGTGGTTGATCATTCATAATCTCCTAACAATTTCAAATAGTTTAAAATATTAATGGGTATATGATTAATTTTGGATCATACAAAAGGCTATATCATATTCATTATCATCCTCATAACACATTGATAAAAATAATTTTAACACATTATTGTAGTTTATGGATATGTGACCCAATCACAAGGTGCCATTTGGCATGATATCACGGCTTCACTATATAGAACATAAAATTGACCCATTTGATACTATTTATCATGCTACATGTTATATATTATTTATATCAATAATTTTTATTATCATTAGAGTAAAGCAAATTGAAATAGATTCAAATATCCTTGTGGGTTTGTGATTAGATCCAATATTACCATTTTTCACCATCTTATGTTCCTATAAAGGTAGGATAATTGGAATTAAAATAATTATAATTAATCCATGAAAATATTTAATAACCCAATTTAAGACATATTTTAAAATATATGAGATTACATCATCTAGGTGGCAAGCTCCCAAACATTATGAAGTAACCTAGCTTAATAAGTAGATAGGTCATATACAAGAAACACTTTTAACCTCTTTTTTCATTCCACATGTCACATTTTTGAAATATCAAAAAAAAAAAAAATCAATAGATAAATTAAAATATAAATACACTCATGTAGCCTCATGGGTTCAAAATTCAATATGAGAGCTCCACTTGTCACCTTTTAATGTTCCTATAGAGGTAGGAGGTTTGGAATTCAATGCTCTTAAATAAGTGGTGAAAATGTGAAATAATTACTCTTAGTATGTATTTAAAAATAGAAGGGAAAAATGTTTAGATGGAAACATTATGGGTGTTCAAGTGAAATGACTTGGATCAACAAGAAAGTAGGTAATATACTTTGCATTAGAATAATTAGATAAGTCATTTTCTAATCTTAAATAAAAATAAGACACATGTCAGGGTTATACATGCAAAAAAAATGAAAAATTAAATTAAAATATAAGGATATGGTATGTAATGTTGTTATATTAAATTACACCACATGAAGTGTGGTCATTATCAAAAAAACATCTAAGGGAACTAAGTGAATTCATAGAGTTATTAAATAGACAATTGGTCCCATGTGATCCCTTTAATACTTAATTGGGACATTTTAAGAAAATAAAATGAAGGTAATATTAATGAGTTCATTCAGTTGGTAATATATACCAAAAAAATTTGGGAGGGGCATTTTCATGAGATAAGTCTTGTATGATCCTCTCATAAAAGATGGCCAATTGTTAAAAAGGGCTAGAATACTCTTAATTAATCCAATATTGGATTTATCTTCGGTGGAAAAATAAAATTCTTACTTGTTTATATATTTTTGAAGTAAATAAATAGCCCATTTGTGATAATAGGACCAATTTTATCTTCAATTCTAGTCACTTCATAATTTAGCACTATAGTTACTCAATCTACTTCATAGACTCTCGATCAATCTTGAGCATTTTTTCAATAATTTTGGCATGCATGAAACTAGTATTAGTTCTATTCTATTTTGAATTTTCACAAACATTATAATTTTTTTGTAAACTATATCTTTGGGTCTATTTATACTTTACATTTTGACCTCTTTAAAAAAGATAATGATCTGGTTAATATAAATAAATATATGAAATTTTTAGTAAAGTTCAATGTACTTTATTTTTTTCTCTCACAAATTTTATGAATGTATGCATAGGTTTTATAAATGGTATATCCATATATCCAAAATATATAATTATTTTAAATTAATAGGTACCACATTACCCTTGTGGATGTACATTGAATAAATATAAAAAAAATTATAAAGTGAAAAAACACACACACACAAACACTATATATATATATATGTATATATATATATATATATATATATATATATATATATATATATATATATATGTATATATATATATATATATATATGTATATATATATATATATGTATATATATATATATATATGTATATATATATATATGTATATATATATATATATATATATATATATATATATATATATATATATACGTATATATATATATATACACATATATGTATATATATATATGTATATATATATATGTATGTATATATATATGTATATATATATATATATATGTATATATATATATATATATACATATATATATATATATGTGTGTATGTATATATATATATATATATATATATCTGTGTGTGTGTGTGTGTGTGTGTATATATATATATATATATACAATCACTTTTTGAAAACTTTAATGAAAAAATATAAATAGATAGAAGAAAATAAAGAAGATATAGAAAAAGAAATAGGTTTTTTTTGGAAGAAGTTGGTTTTTATTTAGAAACCATTTGACTTTTTTCTTAAACATGTGGTAACTTCAAACTGAAGGCTCTGAATTTTTAGATTACTTTAAGAATTCCTTGTTCTTTAAGAATGATAATGTTTTATAATACAGAGATTCAAAAAATTATTATCTCATTTATTTATTCATTTATTTTAAATAAATTGAGAAGATTTATAGTACATTTATTGAAGGCACTATGGATTTCACTCAATGTATTCATTGCATCTACATTGAAGTTATCAACACTGAATAGTTATTCCTTGATAATTTTTAGAAATTGGTCTTTCATTTCAGTTGACTAAAAATGGTTTTACATATCTATATTTCATTACTTCACAATGAATAGACCATATCTCTATGTGGATCTCAGTTATTAGTTCATCACAAGTTTTGTTATATTTTCTATATCTTTTTTGGCTCCTCTAGGAACACTAAATTTCCATTCCATGTTTTGAAACCAAACAAAAGACATATTATCATTCACATTAATGAAAATTTATTCTAAAATGAGGATATTTCCATTTGAGTGTGCCATGTATTTCAAATATTTGACTATTATATTCATCATTACAACTTACTTTAAATTATTTTTTATTTCTTCAACCAACTTCATTTTAATTTAATTCAAAAGTTCATAAGTTATCATTATAAAAATTAAGTTGTTCTACCTAATTATCCATCACTCTTCAAAGAGTGATGAATTTATGAATGTTGGAAATCACATATTTATGAGTATTTTCAATAGGATTAGATTATGAAAGATAATACAATGAAACAATTTCCTTATTAAAAAATTTGTTTATATATGTATAATTTTTTTTTTACCTATTCTTTGAATTATTCTTCTATTTACCTCCCTAATTTTGTTCTTTCCAAAAGTTTCATTGTATTACTTTAATAATTTAAATATCCACTTCATGGGTAGAATATCTAATATGTATTGTGCTTAATTTATAATATATAATACTCATATATTCTTCATCCTTATCAACTATGGGTTTGGAAATTTATAAAAATTATGAACCTATGGGATCAAATATCAACATATAAGTTATTTTGGACTTTTTATGTGGGGTATCTTTAACATATTTTAAATTGAATAAAATTCAACATAAAAATCCTTAATAACAATTTTCTTTATATTAATTATAATATAATCAACCCATTATAATTATAGAGTACATGAAAGAGCTATGACATAAGTATCTTAAGATTTATAAAATTCCACTAGAGAATGATATTTTTGAACAACATTTGTGGCATATTCTTAGATATAAATTTTTTAGAGGAAACTGAATGAGTAGGAGAAATAAGTGTAAAAATTTTAGGAACATGGGAATTTTAATAAATATATCATAGAGATGGAATGGATATGGGAGGAGATATACAAGGTTGTTAAGATGAAACAAAATAAGTAAGAGGAATATACACCCAAAAAAAAAGGGTACTAGAGGTACCTAAGTTAAAATAATAGAAGATGAAACAAGATATGGTATTATAACTATTTGAAGTATATAAGGTTTTTTCATTAGGATTATATAATATTAAATTTGGGATTATTAAAAACTTGAGTCATAAGTAAGAATTTTTTGTGTCGTATTATCAATCAGTAAGGAAGGATCTAGTAGAGGATCACCTGAAAAAACTAGAGGAATTTTAGGCATCTTGATAAAAATATTTTAAATTATTTTTGTATTTTTATTGTCATAATTTTTGTCTAAAATATTGATCCAAAACTCAAAATTTTTGGTTGATAAATATCTCAATAGCATAGAAATAACAAAGTAACAATGAATTCTCTGAGAAGAGATGTAGTATTACTCAAGATCGCAATACAAATATATGCTTATCTCTGGGAAGAGAAGTCTGTCCTCACATTTTAGGTTACATCTTTATTTATACACAATTTTAAAGCATGGGGAAGATGTGGAAGGTCACCAATCTTGAGGGAGATGAGGTGGTTTGACTTCCAATATTTAAAACAATACAAAATTCAAGGAATTACTATTTTTAGAAACTTACTATTTTTAGACTACACTACTAAAATTAAAATTTGAGGCACTTCCATTGGGTTTTTGTGGGGAAAACTTAATTTATCAGAGATAAATTCCATTTCAAGATGTTCTCATCATTATTATCTTTCCAACGGTTTAAACGGCAAGTCAATTGGAGCTACGGTGCAAAAGTTATGGCTCCCGGAAGTTCCGTCATCAATTGGGGTGGAACTGTCACCCGAATTGTCGCCTAAATTGGTGCTTGGATCAAATATTCTTATCGTTATTGTGCTGATCACTCCCTCTATTTGAATATTTTATTGAGTGAGTGCTCTTGGTTGATATATTGGTTCCAATTGGCTAAGCAACATTTAGTGTTTTATATTTTTGTTGGCCCTTTATAGATCCAACACCTTTTAACCTTCCTAAACTTGTGTATTCAACCAATTTCCTCATAAATTAAATCCTTGATATTTAAAAAACAAAATTGATTATTTCATTCAAATCTGAATATTCTTTGATTAACTAGTTGATAACTCTAAGAGGCATAAGTTTTAATTTGTAAAAAATAGGGTCAATCATGTTCAACCCATCATAAATAATTAATTCATGAAACATTCCAATGTGAATTCAATAATTTTATCTAGGGTAATTATTGAGTGATATATATTTATAACCTCAAATTTGCCTTCATAGCATCCCCAATAATCTTCCATTTCCTAAATAGGTAGATACCCAAAACCAAGTTTGAGATTGTCTTTCAAAAATATATTACTCTCAAAGTAATAAATTTTTAAAAACTTTATTGTAAACTTAATCATATATTTATTAATCTTAGAAATATCTTCAGATGATTTGCACATGTAGTAACTTAGGCCAATAGGAAAATAGATTCATGCTACATTTTTCTCACTATATTTATTATTGACTACACTCAACTACCTACACAATTAAATGAAAATAAGTTTATAATTTTCATACCTTAGGAGCTTATATGGAATACAAAATAAACATCCAAATTTGATGTAAGAGAATCAAAGAAATTTAATTAAATATATTCTATTTGATTTACTAGGGTAATAAATTCATTTTAAATTTTGGTGGTTGTATTTCCATTAAAATTTATTAAACATAGTGAAGGTATAATTAAATATTTTGAAATTATTTTTTAATTTCTCATGAGTGAGATTTGGTAGTTTATCATTTATCAATCTCTAAATAAAACCTTGTCCTATCACATTAAAACCTAGTCATTGACACATATACATAATATCATATACTAAGTATGATGTCTTATATAATTATTGAGTTGATTCTTCTCAATTGCACATGGATATGGTCATTAATCACCTTTCCAAAGTTAATTAATTTTTTCCCACTAAAAATAATAATGATATAAATACAAATCCATTAAGATAAAAATAATTAGTGC
>JARHVA010005721.1:147500-160000 GCA_037957365.1 Torreya grandis
AACAAGAAATCCCTCGTGTTTGGTCCAAAGAAGTAGTATTTTATTTTGATCTCAATAGTCCATGCTATGTAAATATTATTTAAAATTGCCTATTTTTTATGAACCATATTATTTTAAACACCATTAACATTAATCAAAATAAATTTTTTTATACAATTTGTAATCTACAGAGAATAAATTATTTTAAATTTATATCCATTGAGATCTACTCTTAAAAAGTCAAAGAACAATATCATGAATTAAGTTTTTGATTTTCTAAGAGAAGTTTCATTCAAATAATTTTTTAATAAGAGTTGTTGTTGTTGTTGTTGTTGTTGTTGTTGTTGTTGTTATTATTATTATTATTATTATTATTATTATTATTATTATTGAAAAAATAAAATAATGTGTTAATTTACAAAACATAAAACAATAAGAGTTTGTAAGGTATTTATTTCATAAATATTCTATCAAATTATAAAATTATAAAGAAATAATATGATATGAAAAGTTTTAATAAATTTTATACTAAATCACTTGTTTGTATGGGTTATTGTAATACATAGAAATATATATACTTTTATGGAGAATATAATTTAAATCAACGCAATGTAACTCATTTAAATTTATTTTCTTACTATAGGTTTTATTAAAGCAAAGAAACTCAATCAAAATCACTAATAGTTATCTTGTACGTTTCCAAAGAGAGATGCATGCTTGTGTGTGGACCTACATGCTCTAACTACACACATAAGTGTTGAATATTTTTATATCAATTAAATGGAATATTATTTATTGTAGTCAAATCATGTTTTCTCATTTATGAAAAATATATTTTATATTCCATATACATGTTTGTATATTTACAAAACCTAGTGTACATTTATCAACTATCTCATAATTTGATATACTACAAGTAAAAATAAATTCAACATTTTATAACCAGTTGAATTGTTGATTCAAATAATTAAGTACATTTGAGTATAGATAATTAAATCACAACCTGCCAATGAGATGTAGAAGGGTTGGTAAAGTGGGTTATTTATGTCCATCCCCACTCAAGTTCAAATCTCAGAGGGCATTTATAGGCTAGAAATGGTTGTTTGAGTTTACTCAGTGGTTTCAAGTGATCATGTGGTATATTTTTATATTGGTTTAATAATTATCAAGGACTAGGCCCTTGATTGATGCCCCCGAATTAGTTTTTAGCTTCAGTGAAAACTAAATATTGTCAAAAAAAGTGAGCCCTAACCCAATATAAAAATGTATTTGTGTAATCCTCAATAAATAAAGACTAAACATATGAAAAAAAATCTATAACATGAATCTTAAAAATTAGTTTTCTTGCATGGTGATATACATTTAGTAATATATTTAACTCCAAAAAATAGTCCTTCCACTCCCAACACCAATAATTTTCTTCTAAAAGCAATGAGAACTAAAATATGTGATAAAAAATTAATTTTTAATTTTGATGTTGTTAGCCACATTATCTAAGGACAAAATTTTAATTATGTATGTTCCATTAAAAATATAAACAAAATCATCAAAATGAATTGTTATCTAGTTGACAATCAAATATTCAACATCCATATTTAAAGTATAAATTTAAATATACAAGTGGTACTTTAAATTATATAAAAAGTAGTAAATCAATTTGAATGAATAACTATCTATAGCTATACACAATTTATAATTAAATATTAAAATTTAATCCATCTATAATATGTCATAAAAACACAATCATTACTTATACAAACATAAATATCTAAAAATAGGCTAGGATGCTTTAGAAAATTTCTCACATCCCATTTTGTCTCAATTAGGATTAGATGTTTAAACAATGTCATCAATAATCATTTTTTATTTTTAAATTGATTAACCTTGAGTGACCTTAGTGGATAAAATAAATTATCTCTAGGAACACAATTATTGACATTATTGACTATATTAACATTTACCTCATTATAGTAAAATTGACCATGAACCCAAATTATATTTAAATTTTTAATACAAGTTTTAAATTTTTCATAAATTTTCTCTATTTCCCCCAAAAATAGAGGATGATCTTCCAATTTAGATTATAGTAATTTAATTAAAATAATAATAAATTTTGTGTATCACACAAACTCAAAATGTAAGTTGAAATTGTTTAGACACAATAATTAGAAACCGGATTGCCATTCCTCTTAGTTGAAAGTTATCATTGTTTATTTGGAAGGTTTATTTATTTTTTAATTAATTTTTTGTATTAGTATCAAATTTAAATTGAGAAAAATAAATTGTTTTTAGAGGCACTACATAAATTAATAATATTAAGAGATAAAAATAATTAAAAATATAAAATTAAAGAAGATAAAAAATAATTAGTTTTAAATAACTGATTAGGAGATAAAAGTATCAATTGATGGTGTTTAATTTTATGTACATGTTCTCTAAATCACCACCAATTGTGTAGCATATTTAAGATCATATGGGTCTTTAATCATGCCATCATGTTGTTCAATACAGACACTTTTTTCTATTGGATTTGAAGTTGACATTCTTACTTGGGTTATTTCTTCATTTATGAATATATTTTATTGTAATGGATTAATAAATTATAATAAAAAATCAAATAATGTAAAAAATATTATTAATAATATGTGGGTCTATTTTTTTAAGAGTAACTTTCATTTAAATTTTGGGTCTCACATTGATTCACCATTATATATTCTTGGTAATTTTTCAACATCTCCTAATTTATGTTTTAAATTATGCATATTAGTAAAATTCTTTATAAATTTGTGAAACAAACCCCAAAAATAATTTTGAGAATTGCTAATAGAGTACATAATAAAATTGTGTCTAGAACCCACTACACCAACTTACCATTCATAATGCACTCATCATGGTGCTACACAAGATGAGTAAATAACCCATAAAATAACTGGGTCAATGATATGCAAGGATGACCATTGCTAGATGATTTTATGGAGAAAGGGGTTGACTAAAGGGTGAAACACCATTTGATGGGTATTAGTGTCTAGGCCCACACTAATAACCTTTGAAACTTATAAGGCACTTGGTCTCCCCATCAAACCACCTAGAGATCCTCACTCCAATAAAATCATCTAATAACCCTATATGATTATGATTTGGAAAATCACTAGGTGAGGAGATTAACTCAAGTTACCTCCCTCCCTCAAGTATCTTTATCACAGTTAATGACCTAAGGTAAGATTAACATAAAAATGAATCATGTCACTAGTTAATATTAAATATAAAATAATGATAACAAGGAGGTACCATAACAGATATAATAATTCCTAAAGGTGAATCAATGGTACCATCAAGACAAACATTGTCCTATGCCATCTTTATAACATTTTAAGGTTTACAAGTAGCTAACATCGCTCCACTACCATGGTGACCCAACATAAGACTATGAACATAGAACTTCATGATCACATAAATGAAGATGAGCTTAGGGTTTACCCCCATTCAATCATGATTTCAACCTTCCAATATTACCATGGCATTAGGTAGCCACATATAATCAACCATCATGAATGTTTATCATTCACCAACCAATGTACATGTGCTAAAGAAGACACAACATCCTTAAATGTCCCATTATACAAATAAGGAATCATTGATATGGCCTCTTACCTAGTATGAGACAATTAACATTTTTAAAAATATGCCAACATTAATTATTATCTAGTTGGAATTATATTAATTAGTTCTTGAACATAGGATCGTCACACTAGCAATTATTTCAACTCCTTAAATTTAGAATAATGAATGACTTAGGACAAAGAGTATTGATTTATTAGAATGAAAAATTCTAACATTAGGCTAATAAATTTAGGATAACTATGGTTTGTGTTAATAATGAACTAGCTACCATATATCATATTACTTGCACATGATCTATCCATGCCTATTGTTGAATGTGGAGCCTATTTCAACACCCCTAAGGTAAAAATAAAATTACCAAGGCAATTTTAACATGCAATTTTTAATTTCACAATGGTGGGGTATATTTTTTAATATGCTAAAAACTTCCCAAAATTGTGGCATGTTCTATGGAGAAGTGGGTAAGGTATTGAGAGAATCAGGGGATTATGTTAATCTTAGGTGGTTGTAACCTCCCTTATACGGTGGGGATATGGTTATCTCCATGGTGTGATGCATTTTTCAAGGGATTTTGGAAAGTATAAATAGGGGTGATGGGAGACACATTAAGTATTGTATTTTTCATCTCATTTTTTGAGCTTTTTATTCTCTCTTCGATCGGTGTGATTGGGTTTGAGGTGTAGCTTAGCATCTTAAGAATTTTGGTGTGATTTCAAGTTCAAGAAATTTATCTCTATGAGAGGTTTATTCTTAAGATCTTTCTTGTAATCTTATTTATAATATTATAGAGAGATTCTTGGTGGATGTATCCCACATTGGGTGAACCATGTTATATTTATATTATGTGTGTATTTGCTTAGATCTAAATTTTCTTTCATATGTCTCTACTACTGTGATTTTGAGGATTGAATTTTGTGTTACATATTATTGCATAATTAATCAATTACTCCTTAAAATTGGTATTAGAGATATATTTAATGGTTTTGCTATAATTTTTAATCATAGATAAATATATTAGCTTGAGTGGGAGCTATGGCAGATAATGGTAGATCTAAAGTTGAAAAATTTAATGGGTAAAATTTTAGATTTTGGAAGATGCAACATTACTTGTTTTATAAGGATGTTCATCAAACTTTGATGGGGAAAGTAGGCAAACCTTAAGGTATGGATTAAATAGATTGGAATTTTCTCAATAGGAAAGCACTAGGAGCCATACGATTATGCCTTGCATCTTTGGTTACCTTCAATATTTTAGAGGAGATGACCACATTTGGTCTGATGAAGAAATTAGGGGAGTTATATGAAAAATCCTCTACCTCTAATAAAATATTTTTAATGAAAAGGTCATTTAATATGCAAATGTCTAAAAATGATTCTATAGCTGATCATTTGAATGATTTTAATATAGTTGTGAGTATGTTAAATTTTATTGGTATTAAATTTGAAGATGAAGTTAAGGCTTTATTGATTTTGTTCTCCTTACTTGATAGTTGGGATATCATGGTTATGTAAATGAGTAATGCCATCCCTACTAAGGTAAGTTTAAAGTTTGAGGATGTTATAGGTGTGATTCTTAGTGGGGAAATGTGAAGGAAGATCACTAGGAATCATCTTTAGGGAATGCTTTGATGGTGGAGACTAGAGGGAGACAAAAGGATAGAAGTAAAGAAAATCATGGAAATTCAAAGTGTTGGGAAAGATCTAAATCTAGAGCCAAGATGGAGTGTTGGAACTATGGGAAAAGTGGACACATAAAGAAGTAATTACAAGAACTTTAGAACAAGAAGACGAAACATGAGGAGACCAAGGAGGTAAATATGAAAATATGTACTATTAGTTAAGATTCTTTAATTATTTCCTTAAATAATGTTTTTGAATCTTGGGTATTAGATTCAAGGGCTTATTTTCATGCCACTCCACATAAGAATCATTTTACTGATTATGTTCAAGGAGATTTTGGACATGTTTATCTTGGTGATGATGAACCAAACAATATAGTAGGGAATGTTTGTGTTCAGCTGAATATGTAGAATAAGAACACATGGATACTAAAAGATGTGAGACATGTCCCATAGTTAAGGTGGAATTTAATATTAGTGGAGTAGTTAGATAGTGAGGGCTGTCTAATGATGTCTATAGATGGAGATGAAACTTTGTGGTATTATAGGCTCAATTATATAAGCTATAAGGGCATGAAGATCTTGAAAGACAAGTTACCTAGATTGAAATAGGCTGATTTGGACTTTTGTGATGATTGTGTATAAGAAATAGAGATGAGTTACATTCCTGAGGATTAGACCTATGAAGAAGAAGAATAAGTTGGAGTTGGTTCACTCAGATGTATGGGGGCTAGCTCAAGTATATTATAGTGGTAGTTTAAACTATTATGTTACATTTATTGATGATATAACTAGGAAAGTTTGGTTTTATTGCATTAAGAATAAATATGATGTGTTTAGAACATTCAAGATATGGAAAGATTTAGTTGAGAATGAAATAGGTCTCGAGTTAAATTGTTCTAGGTTAGACAATAGAGGTGAGTGTTGTATTAAAAAAATTGATGATTATTGTTCATAAAGTGGAATTAATAGGAAATGGATGGTTCCAAGGATGACAAAGGAGAATAGAGCGTCAAAGAGGATGAATAAGATAATCATGGAACATGATAGGAGCATGAAGTTGCATGCAAGGCTACCCCTAATATTTTGGGTGGAAGTAGTTAGCACAATGGTATATCTAATTAACAATGGACCTTCAGTGCCTCTGCATAGAGGCATACCTAAGGAAGTTTTGTCTGGTAATAAATTTCATTACTCTTTTCTTAGGGTCTTTAGATGTGAGTCATTTGTTCATTTTGCCAAGTAAGATACGACCAAGTTAGAGGCTAAGTCTAAGAGATGCACCTTTATTGGTTATGGTGAGGATGACTTTGGTTTCTAGGTTTGGAGTCTTAGAGACAAGAAAATATTATGATATAGGGATGTTTTGTTTAAAGAAAAAGTCATGTATAAGGATCAGTTGCAAGAATAGGAACAAAAATAGTACACAGTGTTGGATGATATTATGAATGCTAAGGTGTATAAAGAGATAGTCCAGGAACCTCCTACACAAGAATCCTAAACTCTTGTATTAAGAAGGTCTTATAGGATAAGAAGAGTTCTTGAATGTTTTTCCCAATATTAGAGTTGTTTTTTACTTATTGATAGTGGGTAACTAGAACATTTTGAGGAAGCAATGTAGGTGAATGCTAAGAACAAGTGGTAGCAAGCCATGCAAGAGGAACATAGTTCTCTCATGGATAACCAAATGTGGGATTTGGTGAAGCTACCCAAGGGAAAGAGAGAATTGTAGAAAAATTTGGTATAAAAAATCAAAGAAGAACATGGAGGAAGGAAAAGTTACAAGGCCTGATTGGTGGTCAATGGGTTTGCACAAAATAAAGGCATTGATTTTGATGAGATTTTTTATCCTATTATTAAGATGAATTTTATTAGAACTATGATTGGTATAGTTTCATTGGAGGATTTTCAATTAGAATAATTAGATGTCAAGACTGCATTCCTACATGGTGATTTTGAGGAGGAATTATATAAAGCAGCCATAGGGTTATGAGGTCAAACAAAAGGATAAATTAGTGTGTAAACTAAAGAAGAGCTTGTATGGTCTGAAATAAGCTCCATGGCAAAGGTATAAGAAGTTTGATAGTTTTATGTTAGAATAGGGTTAATCTAGGTGTCATTTTGACCATTACATGTATGTTAAGAGATTTGAGTATGGTAATTATATTATCTTATGATTTTATGTAGATGACATGTTGGTTTTAGGAAAGAACATGCAACAAAGTCAAGTACTCAAGAAATAACCTGGTGATTCTTTTTCTATGAAGGATTTGGGTGCAGAAAAGCAAATCCTTGGTTTGAGGATAAATCAAGACAAGAAGGAGAGGAAGCTAGTCTTATCCTAGGAAAAGTACATGAATGAATTTTTTGAGAGGTTTAGTATGTAGAATGCTAAGCTAGTGGGGAATCCTTTGGTGGGCCATTTTAGATTATCAAAGGAGCAGTGTCCCAAGATAGAAGAAGAAAATATAATTATGCCCAAGGTACCTTAGTCATCAGTAGTTGGTATCTTGATGTATGTTATGGTTTTTAATAGGCTAGATATTTGCCATGTAATGGGAGTAGTAATTAGTTTCATGAGTAATCTAGGTTATGAGCACTGATAAGTAGTGAACTTGATTCTTTGATATTTGAGAGGAACTATGGGTACATCATTATGTTTTGGTGGATAAAACACCACTTTGCATGGTTATGTGGAATTTAATATGACTAGGGATGTTGATATCAAGAGGAACATGATAGGTTATTTATTTACTATCAGGGATATGGTGATTAGTTAGATTTCTCAGATATAGAAGGTTATGGCTTTATCAGCCATAGAAGTTGAGTGTGTTTCTACTATAGAGGATAGTAAGGAGATGATTTGGTTACAATAGTTACTTAATGAGTTGGGGAATAATCAATAAGTTGGGGGATCACATAGTCATTTTTAGATTGGTATACATTTATCCAAGAACTCTACTTTCCACATGAGGATGAAGCACATATAATTATGGTATCATTTCATCAAGACAACTTTAGATGAAAGCATGGTGAAGCTAGAGAAGATATATACAAGACAAAATAATATAGATATGATGACCAAGGTAGTCACATTGAAGAAGTTGAGGTTATGTTTAGCTTTGGTTGGTCTTCATGAAGATCATGGAGGAGTGTTAAATTTTGTTTAAGGAGAAATAAACTCCAAGTGGGAGATTATTGAATGCGGAGCCTGTTAAACACCCCTAAGGTAAAAATAAAATTACTAAGGTAATTTTAAAATGAAATTTTTACTTTCAAAACTAGTGGGGCGTATTTTTGACCATGCTAACCACTTCCAACATTTTTGTCACATTTTATGGAGAAGTGGATAAGGTGTTTAGAGAATTAGGGGATTATATTTATCTCAGGTGGTTGTAACCTCCCTTATTTGGTGGGGATATGGTTATCCCCATGGTATGGTGCATTTTTCTAGGACTTTTGGAAAGTATAAATAATGGTGATGGGAAACACATTAAGTATTTCATTTTTCATCTTATTTTTAGATCGTTGTATTCTCTCTTTAGTCAGTGTGATTAGGTATGAGGTGTAGCTTAGCATCTCAAGAATTTTAGTGTGAATTCAGGTTTGAGAAATTTATCTCTATGAGAGGTTTCTTGTTAAGAGTTGTCTTGTACTCTTATTTATAATATTATAGAAATATTCTTGGTAAATGTGTCCCACATTGAGTTAATCATGTTATATCGACATTATGTGTGTATTTTCTTAGATCTAAATTTTATTTCATATGTCTATATTATTGTGATTTTGAGGAATGAATACTGTGTTGCATATTTTTTCATAATTAATCACTTATTCCTAACATGTAACAAGATAAATTTTCCCATAAAATTATGTTGGGTTTGGAATCTCTAACCCATAAGACATATTCATAACCATTTATCATGGCTAAATTCACACCCTTATAAGATAATAGTAAATGTTTCATTGTTTTGCCAAAATGCTAACACTTGACATAAATTATATCAAAATGGAACATGTTTGAATTATCATTTATTATTATCAAGGGAAGTATCATGACATAAGAACATATATTAAGTTGAATTCACAAGCTTATGCAGAGATATAGACATCTAAAAATAGAATCATAAATTAAGTTTTCAAAAAGTCATATCATAATTCAGTTACAATACAAATATCCAACACTTATTATCATGATGTGGCCTTAATAACAAAATTAATGTAAACATATATTAAAATAATCTATACACTTAATTTCTTAATAAAAAACTGTTCACAAGATTAAGGATGCTAGATTATATGTTTATATAATAGGAATGCTTCCAACACCCTCCAACTAACCAATAAGAAAGTGAAAAGAATAATCTTCTCACATACATAATTAAATATCTGAGGCACATTGGATAACATTGACACATATGTGTAAATATTATATCTATGATAATATAGCATTATTTACCAACCTAGGGTAATTCTCCTCAATACAAGGAAATTCCAGTAACTTAAGTTTAACCATGTTCAAGGTTGAATTACACAAATGTAAAGATATAATGTTACATGATAATACTTAATATAAATATGTTGATTATAATTATAAAATGGAGACTACAAAATACAACATGTATTTTCAAAAATAGACCACATCATTGAGTCTAATATTATATGAATAAGGTTGATACAATAACTCAAACAACCCTCATAGGTTGGTAGTTTTAACTAAAGAATATAAATAAAATACTAAAGGCATAAGTACAATTAATCCATTGTGCTATCCTACAAGTAAAAGTGTTTAAATATGGCATTCCTTATAATAAATGCCAACTACAATAATTTAGCATTACAATAACTCAACCAACAACTCTACCAACCTGAAACACTTCATGGATTAACAATGATGAATACAACACTTAATCAAGGAATAAATATAAATAAGAAATAAAAATTCCTAAAGTAAGATCCAACTTACATAATAATCCCTACACTAAAATAGTGAAAATAAATGTGTTAGCATAATGGTGGTAATTTGTTCTTCCTTTTAAGTAAATATTCTAAGAATCAAACACTATTTTAATAAAACAAATTTTACAAGGGAAACAACCGAGATAATTTAATTTCATATAAAGGAAAGTGATCATCCCAATATCACTTACTTATGTAATTAACCTTTTTAAAAAGAGAAATCATGAATGAACCATTATATGAATTTCCAAACAAACAAGATAACACACACCCATGTGACTCCTATGAGACAATATCAACCATTTTCATAACACATAGTAATATAATATACAACAACAAATATTACTCAACTCTTATCAAATCATAAATATTTTATTACTTCAATTAGTTCATTTCCTCTCAGGTGAGTGTTACCATCCAAATAAAATAACATGATGGAATACATATGGTAACTCATGTACCTCTTTCTTAAACCTGAATTTTCAAGCATTTCCAGCCAACATTAAGGGAATGATAATGCCAAAGTTAATATATATGAGAAAAGCTAACAATAATATTACCACTTATCATGGAAATAATAACCTTTCACATTAATCCTTACCTAAAATTAAATTTGGATATAAACTTGACTTATAAGAACATGACAATGCATATTCAACATTCCTCATATACTCAATTATGTCCTACATACATGAACACAAGTAAGTAATTGTATACTAGCTTACCCCTTTTCATTCTTGAAAACTAAACCATAAAACCATAATCACCTTAAGATCATCAAGTACTAGCTCTAATAGGCAAACATTAAGTATTAAAAATGATATAAACATGTATGGATGCATAATAGGTAAATCAACCTAAATGTTAATTCCTAAAGTTAAGCTTTCATAGTTTCTCAATTAAAGTAAAATATTTGACACATAAGGAGTAAACATAATTTAACAAGGAATGCTTGAATATTACCATTTGACTTTAAATGGTAGCCTATGCTAGCATAACCATAGTATTAACATGAGGGATTATGCAAGGAATTCTCACACACTATTAAAAGCTATAACCAAAGTTTCATTATAACTATGATGGGAATCAAATACTAGATACATCTATTGCATTCATTACCTAGAAGAATATTTAATACTAAAATGTACACTAACATTTTTTTAATTAATTGAGGTAAATTTTATACCAAGTGGTAGAGTCAAATTTGGGAAATTTTTCCACCTCATTATCATGTAAGAAGGGTAACTACATATTTTATATCATAATTTTCAATGTACAAGTATGTAGAATTTAAAATTTTTTAACCATTAAGGCAACCTTGAATTTATTATAAGACAACCAAGTAATCATTCTTGGCATAATAAAATCAAGTAATTATTCAAGCATAATAAAATCAAGAATTTATTTTGTCATAGTAAAATGAGTAACCAACCAACTCACTCAGGAAACAAAAGCATCATAAGAGGTTTTAGTATACAAATCACACACACACAAACCCTCATGCACTTGACCATGACATAGATCTATGTGGGTATAGAAACCATACCCTCATGTGTATATACTTTAGTACGATTATCAATGGAGCTCACTATATCAAATTAAAATTAAATTAGTAGAATGTAAACTAATAAAAGAAATCCATATGCATAAAATTATGAAAATGTAGGGATTTTTTTTATGGTATTTTCTCCCCAGGTGTTACCTCACTAGTAGTAGCACCATTCTTTCTTCCTTGGCATCGATCTATTATTTTCCCCCAACTCACCCCATCATGGCAACCAAAAATTTGGGTCTAAAAATCCTTCATTATCTCCATACTCTCTTCCAACATGACGGTTCCCTATGCAGATCTAAAACCCTCTACTTTATCCAAAAACTCCTCACTCCTTTCTCTTTGTATAATTAAATCAATGCCCCATAGAATGGAGACCCATCGATGCCATCCAAAACAAACCTGATGCCATTGTTGTCTCCATGTAAATATTAAATATTCTTCAATTCCATAGTTTATAAGAACTAAACTTTCACCCAACATTAGCTATACATTAAAGAGGAAGAATAGTTTCCTTTATTCATTTACTATTTCTCTCCAAACCTTAGTGTACATGGTGAAATCCACATGGGTCATGGTAAAGGGGGAATACAAGGTTTCTTTTGTTTTCAATTTCTATCCTACCTATGCATATAAGACACCCTCCCTTTACATGGTACAACATGCCATAGATAAATATCAAAAAATTAAAACATTTTTAATAATGACAACACTTTACTAAGGCCTAGATGACTATCTAATCCTTAATGCATAGGGTTAAGACAATTAAG